>BEXV01000531.1:153655-174241 GCA_003118195.1 Hemicentrotus pulcherrimus | reverse complement strand
ATGGTCGAGGCTATTAGTAGTCCTATTTATGAGGGCAATTCAACAGCTACCCTTTTTATGTAACACTGTCTCGATGATGTTCTTTTACAAAGCGATTGAAGTATGAGAAATATGTCAAACTGTACTTTCGTCGTTACCGACTCTGCCAAATCGACGCGATTAACCTCTTACTAGATCTGGATCACAAGCGTGCAAGTAAAAAAAAGGGTAAACCTCACACATCGTATCCCTTTCAGCTCCATCAAATAAACATCCAAATTGAAATTGGTGAAGACGACTATTCAATGTTTATGGCGTCTTTAAATGTAAATACAAACACGTTTTCATTTTCATTTCAAGAATAAATACCAGGCGGATCTTCTATTACCAACGGTATCAGACACAGTATAATTCCAAAAAAATTAGAGCGGATTAAAGATGAAGTTTAGTTCTGGTCATGCGATTGCATTGTGAAAGAAACGGTGTGGAATCGACCAGAAAAGGTTGATCATCTAGCATATAAGAAGTTTTGTGTATTGCAAGGTTCTAGAATCATCAAAATGATAAGAAATTTTGCCAAGTCCTGGTAAAGTTACAAACACTGTTCACAGAAGGATGCATATGGAACTACACGAACACGTGGCGTAAAAATCCTACCCTGGATTTTTTCCATGTTACATGACATATTTAGAATATGAAGGCATTTGAAGAGCCATGGTTTCCAGGGAACATGTCTCATCTGATGTTTTTCCACACTTGCATGATAAGAATGATAACGCTCACAAATTATAGTTCCCCTCTTCCCAGAACTCAACCTTCTCTTTAAACCATCCATGGCGTTGCAAATATGAATATTCATGAATCCAGAACGGAAAGTTTCATCCATCATAAATGACCTTTGAAAATATTATATGCATGGACCCTTTTGTTTCTTATTAAAACATAATTATAATTGAAGTCCTTGCATTCGTCATTTTCACATATGTAATTCCGTTTATTCGATTACTAAAATCCAAAATCATGACTTCATCAAGGTTTCCTATTATGTCAATGTTGTGAAACCTTTCTGCAATTATATCCCTCCCACCATCAATTCAGATGCACAGCCTTTAAACATGCTACGTGTTGTTTTTGATGAGATAGTGAAGGTTATTCTAACATTGTCTATATGGTAATATGCTCTTTCAACGTAATGGAGCAGTAGCAGTTTGCTTTGAAAGGTTCCAAAATAATTGTTTGCATGCACCATGCACTTTATAACATTGCATCTATTAATGNCCCCCCCCCCCCCCACCGAAAAAAGTAACACATCTAGGTGTACAATATGCGTTTAAAGAGGTATGATCACCAAAGCAACATACGTTGTGAGCGTGTTTTAACCCCTCTGAGACCCCGCTGAGATTTAACCCCCTCCCCCGTTTCACTTTGATTAGGATGTGCTTATATTATTGCAAAAACAACATTTCTGTAGGAATGTCAATAATTTTCTTTCTCACAATCAGTCACCCTTATAGTCATCTTACCTTCGTTTATATATATTACTTAATTTTGTTCATTTCAATTCTGTCTTTCTGAAAGTCATCGTCCAGGTTTCTATGAAGAGAAATCATCAGCATCGTCTAATTGTTTAAGTGATATAACTAATATTTTTCCCTCCAGGCGCTCTGATTAAAATGTTCTAATGTGATGTGGATAAATTGTTACTGACTCTATTACTTTGTTTCTTTGCATAGTATAACAATAACGGTCAGGGATTCTGATTTTATCAATTGAATATCGAACTTAAATATATAATTTCTGTCCCTCACATACACACACACACACACACACTCTCCCTCTCTCTCTCTCCCCCCTCTCTCTCTCTCTCTCTCTCTCTATCTCTCTCCATCTCTTTCTCTCCCTGTTTGCTGTTGAGCAGCCTCTTGGCTTATTTACATTTGAGTCTCTTTTTTTCTCCATTATCTGGTAATTTCCTCCTTAAATTGGCTTTATATATTGTATCTTGCTTTTTTTTGTTGTTTCGTTCCTGTTATGTACCAAGCCAAAAAAAAAAAAATTAAAAAAAATACGCCCATGAATTAGTGGTTTCTGCTCTACCACCGATGTCAACAGCTCCCTGGTTTGTAGCAGGCGCAAACCACGCATAAATGATTATATTAAGAAGCTACTACGATCAATTGATTCTTGGAAATTAGCTATCGCATTTCCCTAACGATATTGAAAAGAGACGCACTGCTTCACTGCTGCAGATGCCAAAAGGTCTTTAGTTGCACTGATTGAGTGTGAGGGCCTGTCGTGTGTACTTTCAATCGGGTCAGTTTACCGGTTCTTTATTCTTATACTTTTAAAATCCCCCTTTGCACTTTCGGAAGCCTCCACATTTCTATTCATTGCGGTCGACATAGAACGCATAAAAAACGCCTTGCAACAACGTCGATGAAAGTAAAAAGTTATAGGGGCTAACGATTCTGAAAGTACAAAACGCACGTCAGACATTCAGCCCATTTATTTATACACGAATAATTATAATAGTTATACTAAACATGCTCTGGTGGCAATTGCTCCACGTCCTTTTCCTGCCCTCACCGAATTTCATTATACTAACCAAACAATAAACCTCACAGTATAAGCTATATACCTTTCACGAAATAATGCCCGGATCTAATCTCGGATCGCCAATAATGTGTTCTATCTTTAAAGCCTCTGAACAATGTATAATGTAATGTGATACAACGCCTCCCAAAACTATGCCCCCACCCCCAATGAAATGCAATAATAAAAACACCAGATAGATTCAAAACAGTCCTATTACAAAGTCGAAAAGAGTCTTTCTCGTAAAGAAACGTCAAGTTCATGACTATCAATTATTGGTCCACCAATGTCAAATGCAATTCAGGTATTTATATTTCACACCTTTTATATCTACCAAAGGTGTGTATACATCTTATAAATATTTTACTTAAAAGAGGCCAATGGCATTATGAATAATTACTCAATACTTCACTCGTACATATTTCTTACATTTTACTTCCCCAAATATTCGGAAATTGGCAAAAAGCAAAAAAATATATAAAAAAAGATATCTAGAATGAAATAACTCCTATGATGTTGTTTACGTTATTATTTAATACCACACGCGTTTCGAGGTCAGCTATTCGTGTGAATATTCTACCCAAAGCTATTTTAAAAAATAGTAATAATGTCCAACGTTGTAGCCATAATCCTAAAAAAGAATCTCCTCTCTATAATGAAATATGTACAAATAATAGGGCGTGCATAATAGCTTTGGAGTATTGACCGATTGATTTCACCTGTCCAGGCAGCTGGTATGTTTCCCTCCTAGCCTTAGAAATTCAATAAACTGCCTTTAAACTCATCCCATTGTGACGTTAAAACATATTAGCAAGGACTATTATCTAGATTCGTTATTATTCTAATTTGCTCAAGGGGAAAGTGCTCATTGATCGTAATGATAATGAATCATTAATGAGAAAAATATCAACAAAACGCTCCACCGTATCCGTTTAATACAATGCTATATCTAATACTGTTTATAATTCTTTCCCCTGATATTCCAAAAATATTAAGTAAATAGTCTATTTTTTAAATGTTGTCTCTGTTTATTATATTCGTAAAGTTTAACCTATCTTAGGTAATAGTACAAAGGTCATTATCAAAAAGAATATGAACGTATTTGCTGATTTCTTTTTTTTTTGTGGCTCTATGCCGACTGAATTAAGCAAATAAAAGTGACAAGTCTAAAACACCAACGACCATTTTTGTTCATATTCCATTCCTTGACTGATGAAAAATGCTATTCCAGTATAAAGCCGAAGAATAGGGAAGTGATTTTTCCAAAGCTCAAACGAACTATTTTTTAAATATTGTTTTACCTAGTGTTCCCTTGTTGTCTAACTGCTTTTCATTTAACAGATCTCTCTCTCTCTCTCTCTCTCCTTCTCTCTCTCCTTGGAGTAACTCCATGCTCTCTCTAACGCTGCTACCATGCACTTCCAGTTACGCGAACATTAGTCTGGATGAAGAAATACACACGCTGTTTTGAGGTAAACAATAGGCTGTAGAACACTAATTGGTGGCCAGTTCTCTTCTGCCATGACACAAAAATAGAGACGTTTTCTTTCATTTCCCTAACCCCAAACAAATGCATTATCATGCATAATATCTTCCCAATGACCTCTTACTTTCCTTTCGTTTTGTTGCTTTTCATTAAGCCATTCTATATCGAGTTTCATCCCCTTGGTTTCCCTGCATTTCAATTTACGCGAACATTACTCCAGAAAACAAGAGGCTTTAAGGTAACATCTCGGTTTGTTTCATTTGACCATCTGCTCGGTGGATAAATTCAAACGATCCGAAAGGGCACCGGATGCACCAAACCAGTGGCGTTGAGTTGGTCAAGCCATTAAGGGGGCACTTGCAGCAAGGGGAGGGCTGTCTTCCTCGACGGATCGGATGCAATTTAACAATGCCACCGATTAGGGAAACGATCCAGGAAAGGTTAGTATCATCTTTGTTTGTAATCCTTTACCCCACCATATCCAAACTTCTCACTTTTCTTCATCTATTTTTTTCGCCACAGGATTGGGGCAGGTGTCGTCGTCCCGTATCTACGCCACAATTTTCAATCACCATCTCCTTCTCATAGTTATATCGCGCTGAAGAATCAGTTTCATGACACTGCGTCAAGACCAACTGGAAGCCGAAAAGGAGAGGGATATGATGACATTGGTTAGAGATCGCTAGCATCTCAGCGGGATTGTGACCACTGTATCTGCCTTTGTCGGTGGACGCTATAATGGCCCCCGTGGCTGCATGCCCTATCTCAATTAGCTGCATCTCCGACCCGGCATCCGCTGCTGAAGTCACCGGCAAAGGCCTTGACTTGGCCAAGTCGCGATGTAAAAAGATGGATATTTAGATGAACTTTCATTCAATTCTGCCTCAATTATTTTGACCTATAGACCTATAGTACGATTAAGGGAACGAATTATTTGTGAATAAGAATGTATATTCCATCAAATTGCTTTATTTCTATTATAATATCAAGTTTTTCTATTTCTTAGAACTAAGAAGCTCTTTCATAATTATTATTTAAAGACGATCGCAACTACTTCCGAAAAATGGAAATTAAACAAGGCAATTTCAAAAGCATTGGGCGTCACCTACCAAAATGTGCAAATATTATATTCAGGAAATACGTAATAGGATGTATAAAAGTTCATTGAAAATGACCTTGAATTAGCTTTCGAAAATATCTGCAATCGTGTTAATTTTGCATAATTAGCATGCCTGAAAATATTCTAAAGATGTTTGATGCAGGAGTGCATTATAATTACGAATGGTGAAATCGATTCTCGGTGGCAGATACTACTCATCATGTTACCAGTAGTCTGGATACTAAACCTCCTACTACAACTTTTTCATTCACAATATTTCCGATCTTAATTTCCTATATAATAACGACATAACGAGGAATATTCAATCACTGCTATATAGTGCGTATAAAAAATGTACACACTTTGAAAATGTCCTCCAAAATAATAACTTAGTATCCTAGCTGCATGATTATGTTTACCATAAAAAATAATGGGTGGCGGTCCATTTAACCATGATGGTACTAAATTTTGGGGCAATATTTTACGCTTGAATGAGCAATGGCTACTTTCGAAAAACTCGTTATAATCGGTTTGCGCAAAACACTCTCCAGTGTTAAATTAGAGCAAAGTGCACATCAGGCATCAATTGCAGTTTATCTGGTAACTTTCAATTATCGATTTGAACCATCAGTTGCTCTTTAATCTTACATATGAAGTCATGCACCCTTACTATATCCCAGACACACAAGACACACGCACATTCCCCGCTTGCGCGTGCATCCACAATTGTATTTTTTTTTTGCACTGAATTTCTTTTGTCTTAGAATTTTGGAAAATTATATGCAGTACAGCACGATGTGTTCAATTTGCATAACAGAGAAATAAAACAATTTAAACAGGTACTTTGTTACTCCGAAGCACGTAGAAAGAATGCAGTTTAATATATTTCAGGTTCATGTTGAATTAAAGAAAACAAAGCGTTTTCTTTGTCAATAAATATGTTGCCTTTCTCACAGGTGAGTTTTAACATGAATTAGAAACTTAAAGAAGAAAATGTGTGAATGTTAAGTTCTCTCTCTCTCTCTCTGTATTTACATTCAATCAATCCAATACTATCCAGACAAAGATATGTACTGATCCTGATGATCTGTCTCGGCTATGATGTAGGTGGTGGTGGTGGTGGTGGTGGTGGTGGTGATGGAGCAGTGGCTTATCCAGTATAGGGTGAAGCTAGTGTACCTTCTCTTTGAAGGCCAAGAGAAACTCAGCGAAGATTGCTATGGGGTTACAAGAAAGGAGCTGCTCAGATACAGATACCTGAAACTCTGTCTTTGGAGGATACCGCCCCTCTTTTTTCTTTTTTTTCTGGATACGCCACAAGGGGTATAATATAACATATAATATAATATATAATGATATATATATATAATATAAGAGCATTATTGCAAGGTTATGTACAGCCATATATATATAAAGGGTTAAAGACCGAATGTTTGTTCAATTATTGGTGGTAAAAATAAAGCACATGCAACAGTTTACTGCCTGAATGAAATGCTAAAACATGTTCAAGATTTTTTGTGCAAACCCATTTTCGATGAGGAAATCATGCAGATGTCCTAAAATGATAATTGTAGAATATTTTTTCAAAGTGTTTACTTCTTTTTGTGATACGCACTGTATAATGCCTCGGATATTTCAAGGTTATCATGCTCTTGCAATAATGCTCTTCAAGCGCAAACACAAAGGGGGAAATACCAAATAAGAAAGGAAAGAAACAGAAAAGGGAAAGGGAAAGGTACGGGAGATGAGTCTAATGATGTTATTATTAGCTCATCTCTGTTATATGCCTTAGGCGGTGCCTCGAGTGAGAATTTGTTTCAATGAAATCTTACTCTACGCCGAGTTTTTTTTACTCGTCTGCTATCTCCATCTTTTAAAGAAAAGCTGCATTTTACAGTGGCGCCTCATGAAACGGAATCATGTCGTGGGTAAAATGAAACAAAGAAAGTCCCCCAAACCAGTCTTTTAGCTGCATTATGTATTAGATGCTAAGGATATAACATCTACTGTTGAGATCATCGGGACTAATTGCCTTTCCTAGAAATAGTTTCAATAACAAAAACCTGTTTGGTCCTTCTTTTTTTTTTTGTGCAAATTTTGATCTGCAGATCATGTTGCTTTCCCTCACGTTCTCCATTCACATAATTTCCTTGTATTTTTTAAATTCTGCATTGCATAATAACAATATCTTATGTGTTGGTCATTGCTTTATGAGGAAACATGCAGGAATAGGTAATTTTGGTGAGTTTGTATGACTATTATTCATCACTCTTGAGCTGCTTATTAAGATTAAATTTTTCAAAGGTTTGCATGGACTTTAAATTCATTCTCTGGTTTACCTCTGAAATATCTTCCATCGCAAAATAATTCTGCAGCCTAGTACCTTTTCCGACCTCGTCTTTAACAGTCTCCAAAGTTCCGTGAATTAAAATACTAATCAAAATATTAATCTACTATCATGATCTAATCTAACATCGGTACACACAATGTTCTTCTCTTTCCACTTGTCTTTTCGTCTCACTCTAATCGCGATACTTCCCCCACACGCATACCCCCACTGACATTCCAAATGCAATTATTTCATACTATAATTGAAATCATATGAATGCATTTCAGCATAATTTCTTTTTCTATGCGATCCCTTTTCTCCTAACACACACACTCTCTCTCTCTCTCTCTCTCTCTCTCTCTCACCCTTTCTCTCTCTCCCCTTCACTCTCTTTCTTTGTTACTACTATCCATGGCTGATAGGAAATTGGCTCCGTCCTTGAACTGAATGCAAAGACCACAGCGAAGGTTTATTGTGTGGATAACGGGATATTATAAAACAATTTTCTTTTTAAATCAATGTTTCGTGATCCACTCTGAATGAATCATAGGTTATAGACGAGGGAAAAGATGGTGGACTGTAAATATTGGACTCATCTATGAAGCACAGGATGATAAGCAAACGCAAAACGACAATAGCATTTTTCCTACTTTGATTTCTTTATTCTCAGAAAAATAAATGATTCATAATCTCTCAGAGAGGAGGAAGGCAGTGGAAATATCATTGCCTCTTCCCGTTAACTAAGTAATATTCCGGATGCTGTGCTGATTTATAAGGTGGAAAGAAATTTATTGAGGAAAATAGAGATCAGAAAAGTGCACACGCATTGACCCATTTAACGGCCCATCCATATATAGGTTAATTACTACGCCATTTGTCTTTATATATCAAACGATTATAATTCTATCTTCGGAGAAAAGAATTCTTAGACAAATAAGTTATATTTATAAAGTATAATTACATTTTAGCGGCGATCATTATTTTGTGTAGTAGATACGCTAACCGCAATGATTCTTTGACCAAGTGGTTACATTTTGAAACATCTAGAAGTGGTAATATAAAGATATAATTGATATTACATTTAATAATTGACTGTATAGAAACATTATTTTGCTGATCTACTCAGAGACTGAAAATTTAAGTATGGACGGTTAATTGTTTCATCGCTTTCAAATTTGTCATAAATATATATTCAACCTGTGCAAAATTCTCATCAGCCCTGTTTAGAGTAGCCTTCTTAATAAATCAAGGGGTTCTTTTTAAATATATTTGGGTGATATCTGTTGAAACATTGTGTTTAAGGTTAAAACAAATGTCCGTGGGTAGAGAGATCATGTGTGTGCGTGTGTTTATGTGTGTGTGTGTTTGTGTGTATGTGCGTGTGTGTGGTTGTGTATGTGTTTGCGAGCCTTGATGAAGAACATGTTCACATCTACTGTAGATAGACGATGATGTCTAATTCAATTACCCAAAATAGGTTACATTCCAAAATACCTAGTTGTCACATCACGTTGTAGCGTCTCACAACTTTTAAATTTCGATATCTTAGAGCGAGGCTGGTATTTTATGAATAAAAATCCATCGAAATTCGTCACAACCGAGTTAAAGATATTATTTAGGCAAAACACGGAGATCCAATTCATATCTCTTTAATACTCATGCATTCATATCTTTAATTCTGGTAAATGTAAATTTCAAAGAATATAAAATAGCAATTATAAAAAAATCACAGAGTGAAGATATGTTCAAATGTTTAAACCTTTGTATACGGTTAAGGTTATGTTGTAAATGCAAACCGCATGTGGGAGGGAAATCGCAGTTTTTCAGTGTTTTATTTTATAGCCTTTTTTGTATTGGGTATTGCAGATGTCATGCCAGGAGCTGTTACTATATCCGCTATCATTGTGAAAATATGTCCTAACAAATGAGATTTGCAGCTCGGCCAGCTGTATCATAGCTTGGAGATCGGTCTTTCCCCGTCCCATTCAAGCTAGATATCAGTCAACGTCCTAAATATTTATTCACACATATACATTGATGTAATACCCACTAGCCAATAAAATTAGGTCGGGGTGAAGAATGAAATATGCAGTTTGATGAAAAATTGCTAGAATAAATGGGAGAGAGCAAAATGCAAATTCATTCTGTTGTGCGTTAATGCTTTCTTATTGTCTTTCCTTCTTGCAGTTTCTAAACAGATACTTCAGGGCTCTATCTATGTTACTTTTTATTTGTTGAATATCTTAAACTTTCAAATAGCTGAGTACGGACAAATTTGGTGTAAATTGCATAAATTTGATCTCTTTTGTCAAAACCTTCCCTTTCCCCTCCCCCTCTTAATCATCTTCTCTCTCTCTCTCTCTCTCTTTCTCTTTCCCTCGCTTTCACTCTCATGCATCCTTTCTGTACTTGTTCCACCTTCCATTCATTTTTCTTAGACTGATCCAGATATAACCCCCTATCTATTTCTGTCTGTACCCCTCGAAGTCCCTGTCTTCCTTCGACTTCCTCGTTCCCTCTCATCTTTCCCAATACGACCATCACCTCCTCCAATCTCTTCCCCCACCTCCCACGCTGTAATTTCAGCCCTTTGTGTATCCAAACCCTGCTCACCAAACACTTGACATTTTGGTGCTTTTGTCCAGCTTCTTTCTTCCAACAGGCTGACTACATTTCCTGCTTTCATTTCCTCAGGTCTGTCCTGTGCGGATATCGTTTCTTCTCTATTTCTGTTTGTGTACTACATCTTTACCTGCCAGCGGCCAGACCGACTGGGTAAGCTAGTCTAAAATAACGTGTGAGGAGGCGGTGGCCGCGGCGGCAGAGGTGGATTGGTCATGGGCTCGCATCCGGTGTCAAAATTGTCACACCTTGAAATTTCTTCTTTTTCTTCTATTAATTATTGATATGTATTTCTATGGCTGTCGCGGTCTGATTAATTGTAGTGTGAGAGGATATGCTACTATTTTTCTTGAACCATTAATCTCTCTTCCCCATCCTGTTATATATTCCTGTGATATCCATTATGAATTACGCTTTTTCAATTTTTAAAAGCTCTTCGGCGGATGTGTGTGCGAGGGTGTGGAACGAGCGTGTGTGTACGAGAGCGTGTATTATTTCCTTATTTTGGCCTTTTTATTTTTTACAACCACGTACAGACTAGATCGGCTATTAAGGCTATCATCGGAAAGACAGTGTCCCGAAATGAACCGGGGTCGGTGTGAAGAAAGACCCTGTTGACAACCAGCCACGAGACCGACTCACAATATCATTTTGTTATTGTTGTACTACATGTACCACGATAGACTTCGTAACCAGCATTTTTGTGAAGACACTTACATAACTAAATCAAACCCTAGTCTGGCAAGGGCGTGTGGGTGCGTGTGTGGGTGAGTATCGGTGTGAGCATGTGTCTGTGTGTGTTTGTGTGTCTTTGGGTAAATTATGTTCTCTTTTGCCTCATTAAGTGGTACATTTAGAAGCATAAATCTGTTTATAACTGAACTTTTAGTACCTACTAAGTCTAAGGAAATTACAAATTTTGAAGTGGAGATCGAGGTTCAAAATTCAAAATTTCGCATTGATATAAGTTCTGAAAAAGTGCAAACGTTTCAAGTGACCTCTCTAAATCTAAAGTCCATGTTCCTACTTTGTACCCCACCACTTTGCGGATACGAAAACAGTACTTTTTGCTCGCTCTCTTTCTCTCTCTTTTTCACTCTCTCTCTCTCTCTCTGTCTATCCCCTCTTCTCCCTCCTCTTCATCCTCTTTCACAAAGCTCTTAACTCATTAACTTATACCAAGCGTGTCTATATGTATCTTCTTCTTTTCTTTCTCCCTCTCTCCCTCACTCTTTCCCTCTCCTCTTATTTCTTATACTATGATCTTCATGTATCATTCTAACGGTTTTTTTTCTTTTTCGACAATCCTTGTTTGTATCTGCCATAGAGCGCTCTCTCTCTCTCTTTCTCTTTGTCGATCCTTCTACTGCACATGCGCTCAAATTGTAGGCTTACTAGAGACATTGGAAAGGACAGATATTGCTATTCACTTTTTTTTTATCTTTCCCCTTTTATTGTGATGACATGCCGTAGATATTAACCCTAGGGTGATACCCGGATTTGCTAGATGGGAATCTTTCTTAAGCCGATTTTGGAAACAGGGAACGGGGCCAAACCTTTCGATCACCCTTGAGAAATGCGGAAATATTTATTCCTCCAAGAAAATGGCAAATCAGTCCTCATGATTCCTCAAAATTGCTGAGCTATACATCCATAATTGTCCTCTGCTATTATCATGTAAATTGGACTTATGCCATACGTCAAAACAATCCATACATTTCGTCTTTGCAACAAAAACCTCGGGTGAAATTGTACTCAATATGTTGACGTTTGAGCAATCGCTTTCTCGTCATCGGTGTATGATCCTGAAGTATATTATATTTTCCGAGGGCTCAAAGTGAGAGCCTCGCATGTTCCGGTGAGAAGGGGGTTCATTTAAACCTATCAAAATTCTCTATATGAGGCTTTTAATATAATTTTACCAGGGGAAAGTAATTCCAGTCCTATACATATCAAGTTTAAAATCATAGATTTATACTGCCGCAATCAAAATTTGCGGTATCCTAAGATCGCAGGGGGTTTAAGACATATAGATATCAGTCTTGCCGGCATGTGAATAATGTTATACCATATATATGTTATAATATGCATGCACAGCGCTTTGTCAAATCGTTGTATCGATGTATTGGGGGCTATATAAACATTATTGTTATTAAGGTTTGATAATTAGCAATAACGAGGCGAAACTACAAGGCTTCATGTGATGTTAACAAAATATATGTATACAAAACTGAGTGTCAATTTCAAAAGAACATAGTATTTAGATGACAAAATCATGTTTCTGTGATCGAAATTGGTTCAGAGACGGCTGAAATATAACGATTTCTAATATTTGTGTACCACTACAAATTAGATATTTTTAAACATTTGAAAAAACCGTTGAAAAAAAAACCCCGAAATAACGCATTGTACGTCGTACTTCAGCCAATGCCGATGTTGGCTTTTTTGTTGGCATTTTCGTGTTGCTTATATTACCCACAATTAGCCGGCTCATGTATTGTTATTTCTAATTCAATAATTAATTAACGGTTACCGTGTTCTTTTAAAAGTGGAGCTGAATTGGTACGATCGTATTGGCTAAATTTCACACATTTTGGGGTCTAAAATTACCTTCATAGAAATTTTTAGGTTCTCAAAGGGCACTATAAATGTCATCGGTAAGAATAAGAGCAATAACCATGCACTTTGAAGGCATTTGCGTTCTGAAAACAGAACTCAACTATCCCTTAAACAAAGCAAACAATGAAGGCGGACAAAAAGCAAAAGCAGATCATTACGTTTGAGAATCAACCCACAGTGGTTTTAAGTAGGCATATTGTCCATTGCAGGGTAGAAAAATGCCAATTTACCCCACCCCATCAGTATTTCTTCCAGTGCATTTACATACCCTTTCACATTCAACGCTTACAAGAATGAATTATTTAAGTATTTCAGCGGAGCTGCCAAATGAAACTTTGATATAATTATCATGAACAAATAGCCGAAAGTTTTTTTTTATGTCTCATCCACTTATAAACTGCGTGGGAAGAGAGGAAAAGAAAGCCAAACAACAAAAGATATTTATGTAACGGTTTACTTTCATTCATTCAGTGGCCTACAAAGAACTTTGAGGGTAGTCATACTATCAAGCTCTGCTTATTTTGCCAACCCTCCTGTTTGATGTTTTCGATTAGTTACAGACATTTTCTTTCTCATGTGTAAATTTCCAATATTTGTTTGATATTCTGTAAAAATGCAAAAGAAAAAAAAAAATCAAACAGAAATGAATAAATAAAATAAAATAAAATAAAATACTGTGTCATACTGCCAACGATGCTACTGTAAATACATCAACACACATCTAAGAATTAAATTTCTCGCACATTCGTCAATGAAATTGTCCTCTTTTTTCTAGTGATTTGATTCGGTTCTTGTGCTACCGTGGAACCAACAGCTGCTATGAATAGAAGGGGGAGGGCTGAATACTGTGTTAATTCAGACATCAACAATTCCTTCTCCTAGAATATATCTCGGCATAGACGTCCCGGTGTTCTGTCACAACCGACGTGAGCTAACATGCAAATTGGATTAGTAACACTATTCCGTGTCAACGCCAGGCGGTCATCTGTCCCAGCTGATCGTAAACTAAATTTGCTTCAGATTTAATTACCATCCCTCGCACATCAAGAGGGACATGCTCCTAAAAAGGCATGAACACAAGCTGACTCCCCCACTCACTGATCTCCTGTCACTTGACGTCCTTTCAATCGCTTTCAATGAATGAACGTCAGCATTTCCCTCCAACTCCAACTCCAGCATCATGTTTTACGTTTCAAAGGCCGTTTTTTTAGATGTTGAACTTTTGAATGTCAAGTCACATGTTCAAGGCCATGGGCTATATAGATTCAATTATCAGACAACTAGTAAATCCCTTGTGCTATAAACTATCGGAAAATGATGTAGAAACACATCGAAGTAGCTGTGCTGGATAACTTTGTAAGTCATCGATTAAATAATAAACGTTATTGTGCAGGTGTCGAGGTACAGTGGTTCCTTCACTTGACTCTCAAAGCAAGGTTAAGGGTTCGAATCAATACCTGGCTTTGCAATGCTTGCGTCAAAACATTCATACACATTTTCAACTCTCATGTGTAACAATGTGTAATTGTACATTGCTGGGCCAAAAATAATTGCAAAGCCTCAAAAAAGGACAGCGTTACTGAAGATGAGGCTTCCCTTTGTAAACAAAATGAATAATCTGTTTTTAGTAATATTGTTAAACAAAACCCTTTGGGCATTGCAGTATAGAGAACAGAAGGGAACGTGCTCTTTGTACCATAGATTCATATGAAAGTTTCTCTTCACGTGGATAACGAGGGGCAAGTTCAGTTGTTTAAAACATGTACAGATATCCTTTATGTCATTACATAATAATATTTGTCAAGCTTAATCATAATCGTGGAATGCTTTCTTGCTCTGAAGTTTATCTAGAGAGAAATAAAGTATTGTTGAGAGTTATGCAGATGCCAGATATTTCAGAATCTTTATTCAATCAACGGCCTCCTCGGCATTGCATTTTTCGATGAATTGACAAATGCCCTTAAAGAAAAGGGGGGTACTCATAAGTCACAAAATTTAATCTAGGCATATCATTATTGAATATCGTGCCGCAATAACCACATTACAGGCTTGATGACTGGCATTTAAATAAAATAAAAAAACTTCTTTAAAAAGTTGTCGCAACCTACTCACTTCATAAGTTTACACTTTAAATGTTACTTAACTTTTTCTTTGGTTTGATTAACTACTCTACTTAAAGTCTGCGAACAATTAAAATGAGGCCTACTCACTTTCCGTAAAGTTTATTTGATATTACTTGATAAATTACAAGAACCAAAAAATTAAAAATTCTTGTGAACACCCCCTAATCCTGCAAACTGCAAAGTTTCCCTCTTAATTATAATTTGAACATACACAGCAAATTCGTTGTGTAACGTTGTGTGGTTCACATTGGGTGGTTCACTCCTGACACAGGGGTTGTGTAAAATAAAAATTACGCAACAAATTCCTGCAAATTCGTCGTGTAATCTTCTTACACAACTTAACACAATTCTGTGTAAAGAGTGAAACACCCAATGTTGTGTAAAGTCGCTACACAACGAATTCTATATTTAATTGGGTAAATTGGTGATTTTGCATACATGATTTCATTAGTCACTAGAAGTCGAGGTTGAATAAAGCCATAAATTTCGATTGATTTTTTTTTCTTCGAATTACTATTTCAAGGCGACTGATAACATATAAGGCATATTAAATATAGGAACGATCGAGCAACAATGAAAAACATCTTTTAACAGCTACTTGTAAGCACATTTTATAACTTATGTCACAAAGGTTCGTAGGAACGATAATTTCGTACAAATCTCCCTGTTTTTCCATCGTCTTCCCTAATTTCTATTGTCTGATAATCGTCCGTACGGCGTTCGTAGCAGTTTGTAATGGCATTTGTGACCGAGGCTTAATGTGTTTAAATTAGATCCAGGTCGATCCGGTTGCATGTTACACAAAGCTTTCATAACAAGAAGTCGAAGAGGTTATGACTTAACAGGGAATGTAATTGGAGAACTAGCAGGATTAATCAATACATACTGCATTTGCGATTAGCCATCAACCCTCTGCCCCGCCCGCCACCGGCCAACCGCAATACACGATACCATTGTCGGAGAAGCATCTACCCAACCCCGTTATCGCCTTTATATGAAAGTATTACGAGCTCAAATTTCTATGAAGTTTCAAGACATAAAGGAGGGAAAAGATTTACTAGTGTTCCAGCAAGGTATTACATTTCATCCTATGCTGAAAACTATCTTGAGTAATGGTAAAAGCCCATTTTGTTTTTGCGGATTTTTTGGTTTTATGAATTTCCCTTTACCTTTCTTAGCAAGGCATGCATAGCAAAGACCTCATTTCTTTAAAATGATAGAACGATGCAAATCATTTCAGTTATTTTTGATCAGCTAAATGACATACTGCTTTATATATATGTTTAAAAGAAAACAATGTTAAAATTAACGCTAAGTTGATACGCCATATTGTTTGTCAAACCTTTAACCTTTACAGGGTAAAGAAATGTTATCTTTCTCCAATACAAAATAAATCCATAACCTTCTAACATGCACTTTCCAGAATAAAAAAAAAAGTTATATATAATCAAACTGAAAACGAAGACTTTCATGATGTAAAATTACATTTGTTATGTTTTCAGATGGGCTTCTAAGTTGTAATTACGCCTAAATGACTTGTTTATAAAATACAAACACTTACGTATGCAACTATTACTCTTATAAAACAAATTTTATGTAATATCAACTGTTAATAATCGAATTCAAATTTGCCATATCGGATCACACAAAAAAATCGTGCGCTCTTATTATCCCCCAATATGAATCAAATTCTAATATTGATCTTGATCTTGAGGCGAGAAATAGGGAAACTGTCTCGAAGTCATTCTAAAGTATTATATAGCAAGTCACGTTGACAAGACTGATACCAGGCCAACAACTGGCCAAACAAACTATTGCCTTACCATGAATTAACCCAGTCTTTTTTTCCGATCATCCTTCGGTTTAGAATCGGTTTCGCAGTGTGACTAAGGCATTGGTGGGTTTCATTAACCAAACACTTTAAACACACTTAGAGAAATTGTTAACCATTGTATAATCTTCTGAGTTTATATAGCGCTTTATAAATCGACAGTGTCTCTCAGCGCTTTACATATATATATATATATATATATATTAACACCCCGGTCATCGGATTCAGGCTTGGCGGCACACAATGAATACACTATATGGGGAGCATTCTAGCCCGGCGTCATTTTACGAACATGACAATGCGTATGCCTAGGTCACATATAAACCGGGCCCCGTACGATTTTCCCAACCCGGCGGCTTGCCGTGGATTTAAAGACCGTACGGGAACCGTCCGATTTTCATTTCTACGGCATGTGTGGTCACATATTCTGCGGCGCCCGGGAGGTGCCCGGAGAAAATTGGTCGAGTGAAATGCAAGGCGCCCGTAAGGGTGCCAGCAGGGTTCAGGCAGGGTGCCGGTCGTGTCCCGGCCGGTAACCTTACGGGCTCCGTCCGATGAGCAGTTGTACCGATGGCTCCAGCAAGGTGCCCTGTCGGGGCCCGGCCGGGTGCCGTGTGGTGCACTGAACTTCAGAGTGATTAAAAAAAAATGTCCCACTATTTAAAAGTTGTATTGTTTGAAGTATGAATATTCAATCATGGGTTTTATGATATATCTTGATAGAGTTATCCTCTCAGTACATTTAGGATCATTTTCATTTGAATCTCTGCATGCATCACTGAACATCAGATAATCTTTACAAGACTGCCAGATCTCACTTGCGCCAAGTTACTTGGTGAGGAATAAAACAGTGCATTGAACAAAGACAGTCAGACACGCGCACACAAAACACACACAACACACACGGTGACAATTGTTTCATTATTACTCTTTTTCTGATTAAGCATTGATTTTTATCAAGATCGTTTAAGTGGCATAACCCTAAAAAATCTTTCTCTTTTGTACACATTCACTACCACCATCATGTCATCATCATCATCATCGTCGTCGTCATCATCTTAATCTTCATCATCATCATCATTATCATCATCATCATCATCATCATCATCACCATGAAGCCCAACATCCGCCAAACTTTTCGTACGATAAAAAAAATTCCCGACAAAAAGTAACAGTTTGGGTGGGCCTTGTCGGGAATGGAATGCTCATTTGTGTGCGTGTGCTTGTGCATGTGCGTGTGCGTGTGCATGTGCGTGTGTTTGTGTGTATTTGTCTGTCTAGCTAATTGGATAATTGAAGAAAAAAACTGGCTGTCTTTGTTATTATTTTATTTATCACCTAGCAACTTGGCGCAAGTGAGATCTGGCAGTCTTGTAAAGATTGTCTGAAGTTCAGTCATGCATGCAGAAATGAAAATGGTACCTAAATGTACTGGGAGGATAACTCTAAAAGACATATCAAACATATGAAACTCATGATTAAATATTCATACTTTAAACAACTGAACTTTTAAAAATGGGCATTTTTTCTGACTCACTCTGTATGTGTCCTCACCTCCTGTATTTAAAACGGCGTTGTACATTTCGAGATGCCGCCGTGAGGGACCCGCACGGGCAATATTAATTTTGAATGGCCCCCGGACGGCTCTTGAGGGGCCCCTTAGGGCGCCGTAGGGTACACATACGGAACCCTTGAGCACCGCAAGGCGCCCGTAAAGATTTTCCATGAGAATTGACTCCCAAAATTGTGAGGGGCCCGTCCGGGAACCGTCCGGAGCCCGCACGGGACCCGTAAGGTGTCCTACGAGCCCTTTACGGGCTTTCTACGGCCTTACCTTCAGATAAAAACGCCGGGGGAATTGGGAGCAGCCAACTCTGCACCACGTTGCCCGTACGGCTTGAAAAACTGTCCCGGCGCCCGTAGGAACTTTACGGCAACCGGCCTGACACCGGCCGAAAATTCCCAAAATGTCTGTTTTTACTCGCCGTACGGGCCCCGTAGTGTATATGTGAAAGCCCCATGAGCAAACTTCAACGACTTTCGCATCTTACCGGGTACCCGCTTAAAAACTGGGTGGAGGGTGGAAAATGTGAAGTAATGCCTTGGGAGAGGACGTGAGTGCCGGAATATTCCACAATACATTCACAAGATTGAATGACCAAAAATGCACCAAAACACATTATGCACTACGTGTTCTATTCATTGATAAATCAAAACAATTTCCTCTCTTTGTGTGCATTAATCTGCTAAATACAATATTCTTTTAGATTCGTTTAGCAGATTTCGATTACCGTCCTAAAATATTACATTCAATTTGAATGAATTTATTAGAATGTTTGTTTTTATTAAATTGTAATTACAAGAACTCAGAACTAGTTTACCTTTAAACCTCGACGATCTCACGCCATATTGTTCCATTCATGAATCACCAATACACATATATTTATAACTTACATCATATTTAAACGCCTGTTCCATGATGCCTTTGCAGAGATATGATAGCTCACGGCTTTCAAATACTCATACATGTGTATGTGACCTAGCACTTGCGAAGACTATTTGTAGCTAGAGCAATGTTAAAACCCTCCAAAGCCCTAGGAACCCCACTTTGTAGGCACATAAATTATTACAAATTGCTACGAAAAATTATTGAGATATATTTTGCTTTAAAATCATATCATTCATGATAACTCTGATTCTCAGATTTTTTTTTCTCTTTTTTTTCTTCTTCTTTTTCTTCTGCTTCTTTCGTTAAGTAAATAAGAAACAAAAGCGACGACCGACAAGCTTCATGCTCTGACAAGTAAATGCTTTAATCGTCCATCCTCCAATTCATGTGCTCGGATTATATTCATGAACAAAAAACAAAAAAAAACTCGAACCTCTCTTTATCTTTATTTCATTTGTTTATATAATTATTCCATTGAAGTATCTTGCCCTTCTAAGTTCTTACTTGTTATTTTACTAGGACGGTGCATTCCAAGATTCATGAATGAACGATCCAAGAAAAGACTACGAATAGTGCATCTCTTTCTCTTATCGATCGATATTGTAATGAGTCGGTAATGGCATCGATGTTGCCCCCAAGTCACGATTTTTCCTCACTGAGTGAACCATTTAGGTGTTTCCTTCTTCTTTTAGAAAAAAAAAGAGGAAACGGATTCGGTGTATATGGATAGCAAGAAAAGCGCGGAGCATTTTAATAGATGCAAGGTCACCTAACGTAAAGTGCATGAAAGGCATAATATTTGTCCAGTCACATCATGTGCGTGTGCGTGGCGTGTGCGTGTGCGTGTGCGTGTGCGTGTGGGGTCTTCCTTCATTCTTTAATTTGGTACAGTCATGTTTCCTCTTCAAAAGGGATACAAATGTTTCAGAGACCACAATGTAAATTTCGTGCCATGGAGATCGATCAAAAACAGTAGACAGGTAATCATCCCTACCCCCTCCCCCCCCCCCACGAAAAAAAAGTTGGACGAAACTCATTTGAGATGTGACAAGAATTTTGAATATTTGTAGAACAAAATTACTTCAATGGGCAAAGGGCATTACGACTCTGCTCTAATTCCCCTTTCTTAGCTCCATCACAACCTTTATTTAGAAAATTCAATACTCATATTTACGATATTAATAAATTGCAAATTGCCTCATTGATGCAACGATTTTTCTCAAACTCACTACCTCCAAACCTTATGCACCTATTCAGTCTCAACAATGCGGTCCATACCCACTACACAAGAAATGCTGATAAATTCCATCATTGGAATGCTTCGTCCAATATACTAACCGATTCTCTCCGTTATGTTGGTCCAAAAATGTGTAATTCCCTTCCTCCATTTTTACAATCTGTCGGATTTAATAATTCCTTCAAAAGACTTTACAAGAAACATCTTCTCTCTCTTTATA
>BEXV01000531.1:123749-142731 GCA_003118195.1 Hemicentrotus pulcherrimus | reverse complement strand
TCATGCAAAGAAATCGCCGCCCCTGACCCTTACGCATCCATCCTGCTGTTTTGAATATTAACATCTATCCTTAATTGATAAAGACCTAAATCTCTGATATGTCGTTTAACAATATAATTATACTACATATTTTGGATTGTTCATTATTCTTGTTTTGCAAGTGTTTACGGAAATGTTTTAATTTGCAAATAAATGAGTGTATGTATACTCATCATCATTTAAAGTCACATTAAGTTTTAGGTATAATATTAACATTCAAATATTTATATCAGTAATTATTTCCATTAAATGAAGATGCAGTATTGTATGAACACTAATTAACAATTATTTGAATATACTATCTCTTGAATGGTTATATCTTAAATTTAAAAATACTTTTTACAATATCAATTCAAAAGTTAGGGAAAACCAGTTTAATATAAACATGAAATCACTGAAGACCTTTAAATTATTTTCCTCACAAAAAAATGGATAATCTGTTTTAAAACTTTCATGTTTTTACATTTTAAGACAACAAAGAAAACGATTTATTGCGTAAGACATATTTTAAGGACATTCAATCTCTTGTCTACAATATTACATTTAATTCTATTTGATCTTGTTTCAGATCGATAAATAAAATAATGTTTGTGCAATAAGTGCAATATTATCTGAAGTAAAGTAATTATTTGACCGGGTTGGGAAGCTGTGTTTATATAGTTATTTAAAGGGATCCGGTAACTTTGTCCCAGATTCTGAAACAAAATTCTGGATTAAGCTCATGCTGCAATGATGATTATAAACCTTTATGTCAGTCAGGAACCCCATGACTTTTACAAGCCTTTTTGATTATCAAGATATTTATGATTGGAATTACAAATTTTGACCACTACAGTCTATTGGGGAAAACGAGTATGGTAAAAACCGGTCATTCAAAGATTTTTACTTTTTTGAGGCACTTCTTGATTATTTTGAAGCGCAATTTTTTTAGGGCTTCAATATTACACCACATTACAGACACTGATAAGAGGTAGGGCCGTATATCGCAGATTTAACATTGTTAAACGATCCCTTTAACTCATAATGGAGCATTAATAGGCCAATGGGACGCTTCCCTTTTAGCCTTCAGTAAAGAATTCGCGAACACCCAAGCATCCCATAGGGGAAATGGATGGAGAAAAAAAAGACCTGAATTAAAATTGTTTCTCTGGTGAGAATTAGTTGATAAATGGGGAAGATTTTGAAAGATTCTATGGAATAATAAATGGAGACTTGTTTTTATTTTTTGTTCTGCGTTTCACGAAACTGTTGTAAACAGCAAAGTAAACTCTCAGGTTGAATCATGTTTTTATTGTCGAAACTTTATATATATATATATTGTGAGTCAAAAAAGTTTACGCCAAGACAATTGCTAATTATTTCATAAATAATCTATAAACATGAAATAATTATTCTTATGAAAGACTTTTAATCCCAAATCATTTAGTATCATTTTTGTGTGGTATGTGTCCTCGCTTGGATGAACAGGAGGCATTGTTTGCGAGATTTCCTCCAGTACTATGGTCTTTGTAATGCAATTCGGTCAGGTTTTAAAATGACATGTAGCTCCTGGTAAGGCCTTAGAACCTATCATTCCCGAAGCCGTGCACCTTGTGGTGAAAACAAATGTTGGTTGTTCACATATTTATCAGTCTTTTCTAAAAAAAAACAAATTTAAAAAATGTAAAGCCCTTACAAAGTGGACAAGTTTTTTTAGATTTTCAAGATGTACTTTGGGGTACGTACCGTCAAATTCCATTTTAGTCAACAATAGATATCGACATGAGGTGGTTTCAAATCAAGATTTTAAATAGAACATGATATATGAAGGACAGTTTGTTAAGATTTGGTGTAGTGGCTGACAAGAAGTGTACTTTTTGTAGTAATAATGATGAAACTATCATACATGTTTTTTTGCTTTTGTATCTATTCTAATGAAGTATGGTCGAAGTAAGAGTTCTGGATATTTCGTAATACGGGGGGAAGGATCAAACTTACAAATCGAAATAAATTGTTTGGATTTTGCGGTAGCAATATTAATCATGCACTCAACTGTGTTCTGATGGTTGTACGACAAGAAATATTTTCAGCTAAATTACGAAATCAACTACCATCATTTGATATAATTTAATCAGCTGTAAAATGTTATTATGAAATGGAAAAATATATATACCAAACAAATCTCAGAGAGAATAAATTGAAAAAGAAATGGTTTTACTTTAGAAAATATTTTGAGAGTGTTGGAAATGTGCTCACATTAACATGATCATGTATTTTATGTTCAGTAGTTTTATTATATATTATAGTACTAATTTTGTTATAAATGCTGTTTTTATCTGCCACAAAAGTTTTCAGCCGTGATGATTATTATTTGTGTCAAGCCATTATGTATGGATATTATTTCTCTAATTATTTGTATATAATATTTGGATATTCTGATGGAATTTGTTTTGAAAATAAAGAACCCTGTGGAAGGGGGAAGAAAAAAAATTGTTTGCGAGAGTACAAAAATCGACTTGCGCCAAAGTTGCTCATGTGATGTTTGAATAAACCAATTGGGAATTGGGTATTAATTCGGTCATTGCAGATCCAAATGACATCCCGAACAAAATCAATCATGCTACACAAATCAAATATCAACGAACATTTGTGCGCGCGCGCGTGCGTGCGTGTGTGACTTTGCTTCTGCAAAAAGCATATACAATGCATCTTATTTAATACATTCAATTCATTCTCTCACTTTAATCCCAACATATCACATACTGTAGGCATCACTTTGGCGCAAGTTGATTGTTGCACTCTCTTAAACAGTGTCTCCTGTTCATTCAAGCGTGAACACATACCACACAAAATGATACCAAATGATTTGGGATAAAACGCTCTTTCATAAGATGTATAATAATTTCTGTTCATAGATGCCATTTTCTAGGTGTAAACTTGTTTTTTTACTCACACGGTATGTATATAACTTAAACACAACTGAAGGCAAAATTGTTTGAATAAATCTGAGGGTCATTCCTAGTTGGGTTGTCATAAGTTGTAATTTTGAAACTGTTGAGGCGTAACAATTGTTTTGTGAACATAACGAGTACCGCTGAGAGAGTGCAATGGACAGGAGAGATGGATAGGATACGATCAAACGTGGTCAACGCACAAACTCGAGAAAGATGGAAGTTAAAAAATTAAGTATACGGCAGAATTATGCAGAATGTGGTTCATTTCACAATACGGGCACATTACTGTTGCTTTGTAATATGACTTCACTTGGTAGAGAAAAAAATGAATTGGCAACGATTTTCAAGTGACTTATTATCCTTTTAGCGTCATTTGATAATACTGTTAAACTTATTCTAGAGTTTAGGTCATGACGACATAGTTTGCACATAGTTATCCATCAAAACATCAATCAAATGTTTCACAATACATAACAATATTTTTGTAGAAATAATTTGAACATCTAATGATTTGAAGAAAAAAGACAACATCTGAGGAATCGATAAAGATAAATAAAGATAATGAATCGATATTAGAAAGCGTTATCCCAGATTAGCACATGGAATTCTCACTAAGTAATTTGTAAGTTTATTTAGACTTTGTAAAAACTCGTTTTCTTCAAGTCAAACAGCTCAGAAGAACATTTTGGCCGGTTCCTTTCAAATACAATTCCTTTATTAGAACTCAAGAAAACACTGATCTAGTAAATGAGTAGCCAAGGCGTGACCATAATACCCTGATCACTTACACGCACTGTCAAAATCCGACGCAATATTAACTCACGAAATTGTCTCCTTTAATTGCGTTTCTAAATCATAAAAAATGCTCGTTAAAAAGCCAACATGTTTATTACTTTTATTTATTTAAAAAACTGAGAAGATGGTGAAAATGCTGACAGTAAATTGCATTTTTTCCCCCTGCCTTTTATCATAAATTGCGCAATTTTCTTTTCACTCAACACGTTTACTATTTAACACAAATTGATGGCATTCTGTTATTTCGTTTTAACGTGTCAATCATTTTTTTTTCTCTCTTCACATTAGAAAGAAGAAAAATGTAATTCTGTAGTTGGCCTTTAAGATAGTTCCACAGAATAAACACTGTTGCCTATAAAAGCGGAACAATTTTTTTAGTCTTTTTTCATGAACTTCTTGTGACAACATGATTTATTTTCAAAGATAAGTTTTGTATTCTCGAAACTATATCGATCAATCGTTAGTGATCAGTTCTGAAAAGATATGAACTTTATCTATCAAGAATGAATCCTATTGTCACAATCATTGCATGAAAAGGGGAAAGATAATGTTTTCCAACTTTATGGGCATCAGTTTATTGTGTGTGTAGGTGTGTGTGTATTTGTGTGTATGAGTTTGTGCGAGAGAGAGAAAGAGAGAGAGAGAGAGTGGGAGAGAGGAGAGGAGGAGTGTCGAAATAACGGCAATTAACTAGTATAATTTCGATTATTTCGTAAATGAGGCGTTATTTCGATTGCGCTATTGCCCACATTAATCATGCCTCTGAAGGCAACTTGTTCGTGTGCCAGTAAATCAGCGCCATGTTTACTATTGATTTTGCTTTCACTGAGTGAACTATGTCACTCTAACATGGCGTGTCAAAGACATTACCAATTGTTGACGCATGCCTACGTCAGAAAAGTAACGCCTCGTGTGCCAGGCGCACAACAACTGCCTTTCTATCGTCTAATTACTTTAATCGAGCCTCTTAGGGTAAATAGATGGGAGTAATTCAACGCAATGTTTGGCCTCTTCCATTTAATTCAACTGTTTTGTTTTGGTGGCATGATTTATGGGGACGATACTTAACCGTGAAATAACAAATTTATTTTAATTCAGGGGCAAAATTCTTCCACTAGCTGTAGAGCTTTGTAGAGAACACAGCACATTGGATTTTTTGGTCCCGCCAAATATATGCCCGGTTCCCTTTTGCAAATTTCATTACGTTTCTAGTACTTGAGATTTAACATTTTAACTTCACCATTTCGAACTCTAAATTTAGAAAGAAACAAAATTGTTTGTGACGTTTTCCATTACCAAACATGTATCGTTGTCATCATTAAAAGTGTTATGTCATACGGATATACAAGCAGATTATCACGTTTCCCATAGTATGAACGAAATTGGGTGTTTCGTCATGGGAATAAATTGTGATTTTCTATATAAGCATAATGAAAATATTTTTAAAAATACAAGCTTGATATCAAGAATAACAGAAGGCTTCACCATAAAC
Source organism: Hemicentrotus pulcherrimus (assembly GCA_003118195.1). Taxonomy (NCBI): domain Eukaryota; kingdom Metazoa; phylum Echinodermata; class Echinoidea; order Camarodonta; family Strongylocentrotidae; genus Hemicentrotus; species Hemicentrotus pulcherrimus. The sequence continues at coordinate 137,472 of BEXV01000531.1, read as the reverse complement.
AAGAAAAGTCAAACTCTTTCTCTCAGGAAAGTGAACCCCTCAATAGTGAATATCGGCTACATATTCAACGCAATTAGATCAACTTTATATACAATGACCCTCTCGCAAGGCGATTCAGGGAAATTAGGCCTTGTGTGCAGCGGGCATTGGATCGGAATTTCTCTGGACGACTTCGAGACGACACTGGAAATATTCTTCAATATTAGCTGGTCCTCCCATCCCCCCCCCCCCATAACAAATCTAATACAAATCAAAAGTTTATACTATAGTTAGGATGTCATCACCTCAGTTAGAATGTCACCTTTATGAACAAAGTATACATGTTGCTTCCAATTTTTCGTAATGATTTTCGTAAGGTTAATGATGAGAGATTTGCTGTTCAAATCACGCATGCTTACACCTCAGTTATTTTCGTGGATAATTTTTAAAAAATGGTTCGTTGACTAAAATTGAAAGAAGACACCGTCTTAATGACCAGGAGAAAATATCTACTACCTTTAAAAAAATGACCCTGCTTGTTAAGGGACATCAAGACGAAACAGACATCCCCACGTTTGCAAACTATCCTTTACCCGTGGCGGCTGCCGATTGATTTTATGCAACCGTTTTACAATACCCTCGGAGCAAACCCAAGGTTCTCCCTTAATATTTACAGGTTCGGGGGAGCATCCGTATTTCCGCACAGGTCGTAACGTTGGTAAAAACGCCTCATTTTGTGTGAAAAGAATCCAATTTCAGTATTACGACACGAACAGAAAAGAAAGAAAATCGAAGGGTAGGATGGTGAAAGGGTTGTCATTTCCTTTCGACCTGAACGAAAGTCATAAACGTTTTCTTATATGTCAATACATTAGCGTCAGCCATATGACATGTATTGATTCATTGCTTTCTTCCTGCAGACGGCAAAGTAAACACTTCGCAGTTTAATTTTACTGTTTCTGATTTTGGCACTTAAAGGAGTAGTAAAACCTTCGGGTAATAGTAAGAGTTCTAGTATCCTAACTAGATTTATGATTTAGTTCAGGATTAAGATAATGACATTTTACGAATTCAAAGACTCAATGACGCAAAAATAAATTTAAATGTTTGTTTGTTTAGTTTTTGTTATCAATCTTTCTAAAGGCTTCCCACATTCGATAACATGAAATCATCTCTGAATCGATTTATGCTATTTAAGTACTTTGACATAGGATTTAGTAAGTAATTGAGTTTAGAATGACTTTTGCTGCTACTTTTTGGTTTGTTGGAAACACCTTTTGCAATATTGTCAACAGCTGTCACTAATACAGAAGATAGTATCATAGTAGTGACAGACATCATTACTTCGTATTATGTATCATAATCTATTGATAAAGATAGTATTGAAATACGTCAGGTTTTGTTTCTAAATTATTAATTACTGTTTTGTTCTATCAAATATCATTAATTATCAGAAACGCCACTACAGTCGAAATTTTAGGGTTTATCAATTGTTATAAAATATAGGGTCTGTACAGATGAGTACGAGGGAGGGCAAGATGCTGCATCCCATGTACGGCTCGGGCTTGATGAACCGGAGTGTGTCTTTAAAGAGAATATTGGCAGGAGATTATAGCGGGTTATTGATAGAGACCTACACCATCAGAGCCGCGCGTAATTTCATTTGAGGAGAACCCGGGATGAATGGACAAGAGTCAACTTTAATTTGTTTTATCGGCAATGTCAAAGACATTTACAATCGTGCCTGCGTCACAATCTCCTCGAACCTGACACCCCCGTGTAACAAAATTATAGTCCAATATCACTTGGTATCGCTCAGGTGTCAAACATGGTATCCAAACCCTATCGATGGAAATGCCATAATGTAGTAAATACACTAAGATTCACTCACTTAGTAAAATATAGCCGTTATCAGTCAAAACGATTGAAATCAGATGTCTATCAACAAATCCACGTCGATCATTTCTTGTTTTTGCGATAAAGTACCATATCCATGGTTTCTGCAGGCATGACTTGTGTATAAGTACTCGTAAGTAGTTGATGACAGGAGGAACACGTCCTACCAATTGTGTTTGACAAGATATCATATATTCATTTTTTTTCCTTCAATTTCACAATGTTCTCACCAATAAAGCCCTTCCCCCTCCCTCACGCAATAGCTTCCGTGACTAAAAACTTTTGTTGATTTTCCGAAAGTCATAGTTATCGTGATTTGGGTAGAGAGGCCGGCAAAACGCAGGAAATGCGACCTAATGTTTTAGGCGCGTGCAAATTACATTCACACCAACAGGGGTGGATTCAGGTTTTATTTCGGGTNTTTTTTTTTTTTTTTTTTTTTTTTGCTTTTATTTGCTTTACTTTGCTTTCCAAGGGGATGTTGATTTACACATGTTGACAGACAAAACAAATTAATTTATCAGTTTTAGGTGCCCCTTTATTAAAAAAAAAAAGAAGAGAGTTTTGAGTCGAACATGTGGAAAGGGCACCACCCTTGTGTGGCCTTCCTTAGTGGCGGATCCAGTGGGGCACAACAAAAAATTTGTTAAAATCAGCCCTAAATTCGCCCAAAATGTACTTTAAAAAACAGGGTCGTCATATGGAAACATTGTATCATCCGCTCAATTTGACTTGCGTGCATAGAACAAATAAGCATTTTTCCATGAAAAAGTGAAGTTTTATAGAATGTGCGTTTCTTTCCAGCATTGGGGCGCAAGGGAGTCACTCGGGTAACATTTCATAAAGTATAATATAAAAAGACCATAAGCAAATTGTCTGTACTTTTGTCGGAAAAAATAGATTTATCCAGCACAATGTCGTCTCTTTTTGCGTTGGAGAATAGCAAAAAGAGAGTTTTAATTATACTTTGGCTGCTCTCGCAAGCTCTCACTCGTTTCACTGTAGTCAAGCGACTTTGGGGCAAGCGGTATATGAAAAAAAAAATCGTTAGCTTTCTTCTGGTATTAAACTTGTTCTGATTGATTGCATACTTATGTCAGAATAAAGGAAACAAAAAGGCTTGACCATTAACTTATCAGCGTCTGAGTTGAACTTTTGACCTTGAATTCCCTGATGCAAGCGCACATAAACAGGTTCTAATGACGTCTTCATCGCTCAATCGTTGTCTTTTATCCTAAAATGCTACACTTTCACAATGTTTATACATCTTTTTTTAATCATTAGTAAGATATAACATATTTCGTCTGATATCACTGAAGTTTTGGGTTTTATTTAATGAGTAATTTTAAAATAAGAGCCATTTTACTGTTTTAATTTACTGGATCGTACCATTAAAGTCGCAGGGTAGAAAGGTGCATTTTCCAACCGCGCCAAATCTAATTTACGTTCCGACATTCTGTTAAATGGGTTCGTGTTGTTAAGAATCCACTGCTTTCTACTCCACCAAACTTCCACTTGCGGAATCATTTATTATCTAAATTATTCAATTTATGGATGCTTCTTTCCCAGGTGTTTGTGTTGTTGAAGCATTTCATTTACCTGCTATCATTCTTTGTACTCTAATTGCCAGAACGCTAATAACACTTTGGTTTTATATTTTCATGCGGAGTCGTTTATCAACTATATGTATTCAAATTTATGAATGCTTCCTTCTCAGGGGTGGTGTTTATGCATTTTATTCACCTGTTAATATTCTTTGTACTTCAATTGGTAGAATACAAAATGCATTTTGCATTTTTGAAGGGCGTCGCTGGATAGTTTAAGATGTTGGAAGATGTCGGATATATTTTTCTGAAAATCAACATTTTCCGAACATCTTTCTCAGACTTTCAATTTGCCGACAAGGATTGCAGAAAGGATTTTTTTTCACCACGAAAACATAAAATGTTTTAGTAGTTCAGGGGATTCGACATTATGAGACGGGTGTCAAGCCCCGATAATCCCTCTATTGACGCCCTGGGTCATTCAAGCTCAATACCATCACCCTCCCCTTTCCCCTCACCACCCGGCCGCGATGACGTATTATTTTCGCGCTGTAAACGCTTCCGTTCATGTTTCTGCTGTTGGAATGGTTCCTGGGTTGAAAATGACGTCAATCATAACAATATTGGATTTTGTTCTCAAATGTACCAAACAATTTTGGCAGGGGTATCATATCCCCTACACCCACTCAGACGATACCCCTGATGCCTTTATGTCCAATGCGAACTTCTTTACCCTTAGGCCCGATTACGCGCAGTTTTCGCTCTGTAGACTAATGATCTAAGTAACATCCCGTAAAACAAATTGTTCCAAATGTTGGTATATGATGTGAGTGAAAAGTAACATTTCCTAAAATAAACAATTAAATGTCTGATATCCTATAATTTTCAACAAAGAAACATGAAAATGGGTATTACAACACACACCCTCACTAGAGACGCCCTTAGTGCCTTTATACTCAACAACCCTCCCTACGACCCCCCAAGACCTGATAACGTATTTTGTCGAGCTATAAACAAATATTTCTTCATAATGATTCAAACACCATCAAAATACTAATTATATAATGTGATTCGAGAATTACTTTTTTGAAAATGAACCGTACTATGAATGATTTTCTGACTTATAATTAATAATAACTGCCGACTTTCAGTAGCCTTACACCTTTGTACAACTCATACAGTAGATATTTTCCTAACCTGTCAACAGTGAACAGACACGCATAACTTTGCATACACTCTTTTTCATTGCAATGAAGTGTTCAATTACCAGTCTTGCGTATTTTGCATTCAAATTAAGTCAAATTAGCAATTACAACGCCAACAAGAATTACTGACACTGTATAAACTCCGAAAGATAATCATTTACACAAATTATCATAGATGTAAGAGTTCTCTTGCTATTATGTTCTGAGTTCCATCTGATAATTTGTACTCTTACTGGTATCTACCTGGCTATCTGTATATACGGCACATGTTTAAACAAAAATTCATGTGGGCGTTATCAGAAGGCAACATTTTACAAAATTAATGGGTTTATTGATTATAAACAGGTGTACTTCCTATGACTGACGTAAAGAGAGCATTCAATAAATTCTTTCACATCGATGCTATATTTTCAATCGCAGTTTATCGTTACAGCTTCCAATCCTTTTGAATTATAATTATTTGAATTATTCAGTAGTCTTTTCTCAAAATTGATGAATAGAAACAAAATTATGAACTCAAAGTCAGGCAGAATGGAAAGAACATAAAACTTGTGTAATCGATGTCATTTCTATGATGTATAGAACTTTTTGTTGTTGTTGCATGTATTGATATCATGCAAACAATATATATATTTGCGGGGGTTACACCCAATAACCATTGGGCTAAATATATTACTCATTGCGAATATAGTATCGAAAATAATATCGCTAGTGATATTCGTTTGTCTCGCAATGTGGTCGAAACCATTGGGCTGTTTGGCTTTTTGCCCGGATGTCAACTTTCCGGTTTATGTTTCCGTTAAAAGACTATTTTTCGCATGACATAATGTATAAAATTCTTACAGAACTTATAATGAGCAGTATCTTTTAATGAGATAAATACTCATGTTATGCACATGAATTAAAAAAAAAAACCTACAAGAATCTTGTAAGGAATACTGTCAAGCAAGAGAGTGACCCCATATTCTACTTCTATGGTTACCTTATCATTCTGTTTATGCCCATGTACAGCAGATGTTCGTATTGCTTGTTGCGTTACTCTTACTGTTTGAGAGTCGGTTGTTAGAAGATATGTCAACTGCTTTCAAAACTATGTTTGTGAGGAGATACACCGTGCTCAGCGAAAACGGTGTCACAGTAATGTAGTGTTTTAGAATAAGTAGGCCTTCTCTCAGTAATGGCGGTCAATTTGAAGATCGGATTCAACAGCCGGGTGTACAGAGAGGTTGTTTTTAGGAAGCTAGTCAAGAATATGCCTACGTAACTATGTCCAGAGTATTGGAGCGAAATATCAATCTGATATTTGATAGGCCCTACATTAATGAAAAAAGAACGATACATTTTGTTCAACTCCGGCGCCATGAAGAATAATTGTGGGCAGCTGGGGTCAAACTAACTATAGCCGCAAACTGAATATCTCGAAGTATATGATTGGTGGAGGTTTTATTAATCTACAAGCCTGTGGGTACGGTGTATGTCACCTTAACTTAATTTTGTGTAACTTTATATCTGCGTCATTACTAATGATAGAAGGCTCCATGTATATCCCATAGCAATATGTGTTTGCCTTGTTATTAATTCAAGGTAAGATAATAATTTGATTTTTTTTTCAATCATGTTATTTTAACAGGCAATGATAATGTACATAATATTCCTCTCATATTTTAATCAGCTTTTTCCTCCGGATAATGAGGTACGGTTATTCGATTGCATTGTGAAAGAAAAGGTGTGGAATGAATAAGTTGATCATGTAGCATGTAAGTATTGGTGCGTTCTGCAAGGTTCTGGAGTCATGAAAATATTAGTAAATTTTAAAAATAGTCTAGTCACAAGCACTGTACCCAGGTAGTAAATGGGTACCCGGTAGGATGCGAAAGCTAATGTGGTTAGATTAGCAAGTGTGCGCTCGTAAAAAAAGTCGCCTGGCTGGAATGCTCCCCAGGGAGTGGAGAATGTGCATATATTATGTGCGGGTAAGCCTGAATCCTATGACCGGGGTAATAATATATATATATCTGTAAAGCGCTTTGAGAGGACCTTCGGTCTTGAAAAGCGCTATATAAGAACTAGCTATTATTTATTATTATTAAAGATGTATATGAGACTACACAAATGGTGTCGGGCCTACTTACCTTGATTTCCTTATCTTTCTACGGTCCTTACTCAGCCAGTATACATTTCTACCAAAATTGTTTGGAAAATGACATTTATTTGTAATCTTGATCATTCAGTGTAAGTTTCCTTTGCTTCTGTAAACAATCTTTTTTTAATTTTTTTTTTACCAGAACTCAGGTGTATCTTTAATGCCACAGACAATGGCATGCAGAATGTCAACTAACATTTGCAGCTTTCGGAACAGTAGAAAAGTTAGTACAATCAAGACGTTCGATCACAAAGAACCCACCTGTCATTTTATCCGGATACAAGACAATAGATTTAGAGAAAGAACTGAAAGGGCTTATAACATTTAAATGACCCTCAGGATAAACCTAGATATTTGTTCTCCAATGTCTAGAGAAGCACGAGGACTGATTTAGTTTTACCGGACTGAATCCTGCAATAGAGCATGGTATCAATGTAGAACCAAACACGGTTAACACGTTAAAAAAACTAAGCTTTACTACACGCATGGAAGATCTAATCTATAAACGTGTTTGTTTTTAATCATGTTTCTTAAATAAATATTCCAATTTTGGGGGGAAAATATAGCAATATATTAAACCGATCTTGAAAAAAAAATGTTTTATAGAATGGATACCAATCAATATATTATTTTGCGGTTTGATTTTAAATGCATTATTTATAGATGTTTTAATGTATTTTTGATGTATTTTAAAACTAAATAACAACAAAGAATCTCGTCCATGGTAATAACAATCCATTTTGTCCAAATCACACCTGCTTTGCTTTTTAATGCTCCATTATTTCTTTATCAAAGAGTAAATATCTATGCAAAGTCAATAAATGTATTGAAAATGCTTCCCTCTCTTATAACAGCTACTCTTCACACATCGCTCGCTTGTTTTCTTGTTTAAAAAAATATATTACCAAGTCCTACTTTGTTTGAAAACCCAAACATTAAAGAGGTAATCATTTTACAAATACATTGAAAATGCTATTCATAAATGTAATGGTTAAAACCCCACAAATTTGTCAAAGTTGTGTAGGACTGTTTATTCATTTCGTTCTTGAGATTACGATCACAGCATATACCTTGTCATCAGTCGATGAATAAATAATTTTAAATTTATTATTATGGAATAAGAATGTAAAAGTTAAAGTGATATTATAAAGACATCTATTTCTAATACTTAAAATTATTAGCAAAACTTTCACGTTCACTTCTCAACATGAGATTAACGAAAACTTTTCTTGAAGAATGGCGTCAAACATCTGACGCCATTCTGGATCACGTGACACCAGTCCGGCAACCGCTGTTTCATTCATGGGAAGCTGTCAACGAGCGGCTACAAGAGAAGGCCCGCATGACAGTTCCTTTTTGTATCATAAGTACAAAACAATGAAGTCTAAGATCTCTCTCTCTCTCTCTCTCTCTATGCCTTTGTATATATCAACATGTTCACACGCATCATTTCCGGTTGTACAAACACTGCAGCTACTTTGTTTTACCCCTCTTATACACTTTTCTAACTGCACCGATTTTCATCGGATGCATCCGGACGCATCCGATGAAAGTGGCAGTTAGAAAGCAACAGAGGAGAAAAAGGCGATTAAATAGCCGATGAAAAGAAGAGAAATAGGCGATTAAATTCTCCTGCTCAAGAGCAGGAGAAATTCTCATTCTATCGGTGTGACACCGATGAAACGTGCAGTTAGAAAACGTTCGGGAGAAAAAGGCGATTAAAACAGCGATTAAAATGGTCAAAGGTCGCAATATACGCGCGCTTTATCTTGTGTTTGTTGACTTATGGTTGAGCATGCTGCATGCTTGCTTGATGGAGTGCGGTCTTAATTATTACGCAATAATTCTTCACTTCCGGCAATGGCTCGCCACACCGAGTGAATTTCACCGGCAGTTAGAAAGCAACAGGGGGAAAACTGCGGTTTCACCTTTGTTTATATAAGGAAAATTTAATCGGTATTTTCATCGGTGTCACTCCGATAGAGTGCAGTTAGAAAAGGATATTTAATCACCGTTTTTCTTTTAGATTATCATGTGAAGTGTGTATGGGTACATGACTTATGTGCGTTCATGCATGCGAGTGCGCGCGTTTAATGAATGCTATTTATGTCATACCTGTTCATGATATGAATGTGGGATGTGTTGGATATTCTTCTCATTTCTTTTTCTGTGTTTAATGTAAACCCGTTTACTTGTTAAATGAAATGTCAAATGTTCATCTCCTTACAATTAATACAAGCACTACTCACTGTTAACTTCTTTGATGACTCTATTAACTTCTCGACATCACGTACACCAGTGTTCGCGAGCGACGCGATTGAAACCAAAGAGGTATCTCTTTGTTGAAACTGAACACACAGAAGACGGGTGGGTCACGTTTAAACAACTTCGAACCTCGTTTAAGACCAACTCAAAAATTACCTCGACAAAATCCTACATTGCATAGTGATTGAAAAATTATCTTCCCGCAACGGTTGTTTGTTTGTTATAAGGTACATAACTGTACTTCGCTTATGTCATTAATTTTTATCTTACTATCTATGGCGAATTTTAAGCGATTTACTGCTTTATATTTGAACGAGGCTTTGTAGGGTCGATTGTATGAGCACACAAAGACGGTAAACAAACATGTGAAAGCAAGTTCATAATATCCTAGCCAACAACAAAAAAGAAGGGAAAAACATCATTGCAGACAGAGCACCTCGCTTTGTTTGACATTATGTACCAGATAATCATTAGTTGAAATGGCTTAGGTTAAAAATAAACAAAATATTTTAAATCTCTTCGGGGTTTTCCAGCTGTCGAAAGTGAGCTACTTCAAGTTAACACTATTGATACCCCCACCCTCTCTCTCTCTCTCTCTCTCTCCCTTTTTTCTTCCCTTCCCCTCTCTCTGATGCATCCCATCTCTCTTTATGTATCCAATCCCCCTTCATTTCAAAGAAAATCTTCTTATCGGCCATAACATTTACCCTTTGTCCTAGCAAAGATATAGCGTTGTAATGACGTTCACAAAACGTCCCAAGAACGTTTGAACGGTAACACGTTCACTCCCTCATCTCTCCCTCATGCCCCTCTCTCTCTCTCTCTCTATCTCTCGTTGTCTCCCTCTCTCTCTCTCTCTCTGTCTTTCCTCCTCCTCCTCCTCTTTCTCCCTTCTTCCCTTGGTCCCTTGCGCGCTCTCTCTCTCTCTCTCTCTCTCTTTACGCTCACTCCTCTCCTTGTGTCTCACTCCCTTCGGTGTTTAAGCTACAGTCCCATATACGTCCCGGACCGTCCCGGACCATCCCGAACCCCATCCGAGGTGATCCGGGATTCGGTCCGTGTTGACACCGTGTTGGCACCGGGGTGGTCCTGGATGGTCCTGGATGGTACTGGGCGGTCCGGGAGTCGACCCCGGATGTTTTTGACGGTCAAAAACTGCCGGGGTGGTCCGGGACGTTCCGGGACAATAGTTTGATCCGGGGTGATCCGTGTAGCCACCGTGCTGGGTCCGGGGTCATCCGTAGTGGCGCCGGGGCGGTCCGTGTTGATCCGTGGCAGTCCGGGAGTGAGTTATTGACCCCGGATCACCCCGGCGCCCCTACGGATGATCCTGGACCCAGCACGGTGGCGACACGGATCACCCTGGACCAGCACGGGGCGGTCCGTGATGACCCGGGGCTCTCCCGGGGCGATCCGTGTTGGCACCGCGGCGTTCCGGGATGATCCGTGTTGGCACCGGGATGGTCCGGTGTCATCCGTGTTGGCACCGTGTTGGCACCGGGGTGGTCCGGGGCGGTCCGTAGTGGAACCATGTTGGGTCCGGCGAGACGGTCGGCGGTTGCGATTTTTTGAACAAAACATCCCGGACCATCCCGGATCGCCCCATACCATGGTCCGGGATGGTCCGGAGTGGTCCGTGCTCGTCCGTGCTGGTCCGGCTTTATATGGGACTGGGGCTTTAAGCTTCTTGGTTCGGCGTAGTCTTTCTTTAATATGTCTCATCATGTCTGCATCCTGGATATAGATAGTGTACCTTACTAGTACGCTAGTCTTCTTTTGCATCCTTTTCTTTTTTTTTTTCATCTGATGCTTGACATTTGATACCTCCCTTTTCCGGATTTAGAATTATTCCCCGAGTTTCTTTTTTATCTTCCAGAGAATAAACGGTTGTTGTAACTAGAGAAGACACAGTCGGTACGCCTGTCTCTATTCCTTTCAACGTAGCCCTCATTTTTCTTTCTTTCCGCGCCTGTCGCTTTTACGAAAAGCCTTGTGGGTGTTCACGTGCCATGCGAAATATCATGTGACCTTGCTGCTGCTTTTTGTTACTTTTTTCGAGTTAAAGACACAGTATCAATCGCTTCAAGACTGAAAATGGGGTGGATATTATTATCATTGAAAACTAGTTATGTGTGATGATACTCTATGTCTAAATGATTAGCTTGTAATGATCTTTTCGATCATTCAGAGTTCTTTTACCCCTTTTTCCTCGTTTAAATCATATTTCCCGCTCGTTTATGAATATTTTGGTAATTTTAATGATGTTACAAAATTATCAGCCTTCGTATAAGTATTAGTTGTGTATTTGCTGATCATTGAAATGATAATACAAAAGGCAATATTTTGCTTTTAAATAGAATAAAAATGTCATTATCAAGAGCAAGAAAGAATGGAACAGAAGTTGGAAACCGGTGCATAACGTAAACTAAAGGAGGAAGTCGACGGAAAAAGATAGAAAATGATAACAAAATTGGTTTTAAAGGTAGTATGCCCCATTTTGTAGGCAAAACAACTGGAAAGAAAATTCCAATGGCATTTGAAAGATAATACTAATAAAGTACATCCCCCAAAACAGAAGGGCTTGGAAATTACGACCGTTAGTTTATTCGAATGGTCGTACGTTTTGCATGTGCTGCGTAAAGATTCAATCAGTTTGATTTCGGCCATTACAAGAAGTGGATGATTGTTGTGGACTAATGCTCATGTACCCTTTACAGCTCATGTTATGTATGTTATTATTACCAAAGAAGAAAAAAATAAGTCAGTCAGTCACTCAATAGTGCCTGACAGTTAAGTCTAGAAAGTAAACGGATTTCCTTGCATAATTTGAATCCTATGGCACTGCTGACGTTTAAATTTCACAGATAGAATATACGTGACATATTCATAATTCCTGCAAAGGTCTACACAATTTGATGGTGGCTGCAAAAGAGATATACACTACCTTAAAAGACATCAAATCAAAAAGAAAAGACTAACATGTTTCATGTCCCTTGTATTTCACTAAAAGAAAACTACATGTACTATATTTTAAGGCTGTGTGACCAACCCTTTCTTTGACCTTTTATTGCGGTCATGTTATTATTTGTGCCTCTCGTTACTTAATCAAATTAATATCACTTTCATCTACATAATCATATTAGATATTATGAACACAGCTAGCGATGGAAGCATAACCTTTACCTGTTGCCAAAACAACTGGCGATTGCAAGGCGAGCCACCCGCCACTTCGGGTAGAAGCCGCCAATTCATGTTTGCAATTATTTTTTATCCAGGTGGGGATGATACGATGTTCTAAATATATATCAATAATTCATTGGATTTGACCTGAAACGTGAATGGATCATATTTATCATTAATTTCATTCATACTCTAAGGGAACGTCCAATACTCCTACTGAGCTTCTAACCGCCAGTGTTTAGGACAGTGCAAAGCACTACGTGTTTCCAAAATGACGAAATAATGGCAAATAAATAATAAAAGTGGCAGTATGTTAGGTTAGTAATGCGGTCAGCTCTCTGTCTTCACCTCTGTCTGAAGGCTCCCCGGCTTGAACTGAGTCACCTCTTTCTGATACTCATGAGGTTGGGGACTGGTTCCAAGACGAAATTTACCATAACTGCTTACTTAAATAAACGCCTGTAAATACCCAATTACATTCACGCACCTTATACTGGTTACATCAACATGGCTACACGGTTCGTGTTAAACCCTTGTCTTCTTCTGCTGCACCATGGTTCGAATCTCGAGCTGGGAGCCTCATGTCCGGTAAAGGTAAAAATTAGCAAATTTTCTATTTATCCATATTCGTTTCTGTAATTTTTCGTATAGCAATGACAGTGACATGTTCGTTTGGTATTTTTTATTAAGAGAGTTGATGTAGCCTACGGGGTATGGTTATGTTCAGGATTTCAAACAGAAATTTGGTTTGAGTGGCCCTTTTCATTATTTCAAGATGAGCTCTATCAAATTGGAATCATGGCGTGTAATGGAGCTTGACTCTCAAAGACTTGCTGATAGTTTTAGTCGTCTGGTGTAGTAGTACGGGGGATGTCCTAGATTTAAATTTTACAACTGGTTAATAATACACTTACGAGCAAAATTTGCATCATTTCTGAAGACATAAATTTATTTTTCTTCATGTTGTTTGCTCAGATAATTACATGATTATCGAATGCAGTCTATCCTTTTGATAAATGTGATTTGTCCTTCTTCGTCTTTCCCGCCTTAAAAATAGATCAAAACCATTGCAAAATATCAGCTACAAGTTTCGTATGCACATATCGACATCATAATCTCTCCTATACCATGCAGGCCTGCCATCACAAAAAACATCAGACCTGACATTTCTTCAATGAATACCGCGTTCATCATTATTCCAACGTCGTCATCGCCATCGTATTGAGATACCGACATCATATTCGTGCCGCCACTCATCTATCAAGAAGGTTAATTCCAAAATTATTTTAGTCCCCGGGCTCTCCCATCCCATGTCATGTCCCAGTTCACAATGGTAAAGCCTCTGTATGGCAGAAAGCGCGATAAATAGTGCAACAGTCGGTAACGAAGATACGGGGGCATGATCAAAATAATTTGAAGGGTGAAAAGAAAATGACGTAGAAAGAAAGGGAGAGTTGAACTTGGTAAACAGACATTACCTTTCCCAAATCATCCTCACCCAATACCTTTTT
>BEXV01000531.1:113621-123732 GCA_003118195.1 Hemicentrotus pulcherrimus | reverse complement strand
CCCCCCCCCCCCCAGTGTCCCTTAATAACTGGACCCACCATACGCCATTGGCGGCAGCAAATGGACGGTATGTTATTCACGCAAAGTGGGTTTTTAGGGGGCAGTTACATTTAAATAATCGTGTTAAAGTACAACCTTTCTGAATAGCTGTAGCAGCGTTGAACTATTAACAGACTACTCCAGGGAAACTAAGCACTTGTATAGGTGAAGCGCATCATGCTTTCAATTTTTGAATTTTATCCATATAGTCATGACTTATGGACATGCACATAATATTAAATTGCGTAACACGACAATGAGTTAGTTATTTGTGATTACTTCAACCTTTCGTCGACTAAAAATATCAAGCAAGGCTAACCAATGTTTAATTACACAAATTACGCCGCAAATATACACGTATACAGTGCATTTTAAAAAGTTTACCCAACTTTTGTAGCTTTTAATTAAAAAGTTAGAATCTGTGTGTCCTTAAACCGTATTTGATTGTAAGGCAGAACTAATACCATGTTTAATGCTACTATTTACATAATTGTGCTGCCAAGGATTACTGAACAGTAGGTTTTTCAAAAAGTTTTGTCAAACAAGAGTCTTGTATCAAGTTTGGGCTTAAGCAATGCATTTGGGTCAAAAGCCATTATGTTTGTGTTATCTCATTACAAACCAATTGCTCCTTTATTTACATTGACTACATTATAAGACAGCTGAAGAAATGAAACTCAGACTCAATTAAATGCTTATTAAATGAAAATTTATGATATTCTCTTCGTTATGATGATTATACTCTTGCCTTTATTCGCATCCCTCGTTTAAGTTTACCTTCTCATTGAGTGATACAGGGTGGATAACGTTTATCAGGGATAAAGTATGTTGTTAATTTTTTTGATACGTATCATCATAAATGTACTTTCTTGCATTTGGGTTTAGTAACCTTTGAGTTTGCGATCGCTTTTCGAGATAAACATCTCAAATAATGCTCATAACGCGTGTGAAATGACGCAGTGGACAAGTGAGCAAAAACACTTAGAAATCATGAGACATAAAGTTAGTATAGGCTGTTTAAAATAATTAAAGGTTATCCTGTCGATTGAAACAAGGTTCTGTGAAAGGCTAGTTAGATTGCATCATTTTAAACGATGAAGCACTGAAGCACAAGGCACAATTTACATATTAAAAAGAAGCACATGCATAACGACCTGACCTATGTACATTGGCCCCTAAAGCCCATACTTGGAACAAGGCGTTTTTGACAACACTTTTTAAAGACCCTGGTGTGTTTATTCACCCTTGGCAGAATTATTTTGAAAAAGGTACCATTGGACAGAAAAAAGACACTCTTCATCATTAAAACAATTTTACAGTCGTATTGGTTATGACTTCTCAATTAGTAGCTACCACAGTTGGGTAATTGTTATTTTATTGATATGCCCTTTATAGATGTATGTATATAGTGTCCCTCGTTTTCTTGAAGATGTCTTTATTAAAAGGATCTCGGTAAGAACATGTAATATTCAAGTAATATCTTGCCCATAATATACCACTTATGGTTTGACATAATACTTAAATTGGACATATCTAAAAAGTATTGATTGAACGGACGCCATTATCAGACAATCGGTAAAGTATATCCGTGTATGACGACACGTAAGCTTGCCTTAATTCCAATAGATTCACTTGCAACTTTTAATTATTAAACAGTATTAGTTATACAATTTAGTTCATTACGGTTATGTTTGTCATCTTTACGCATTTTTATTTAATTAAAGATTGTTTCTCTAGAGCTCCAGCGGATCTGTGCTATTCTGTTAGTCACCTTTGTATTCAAAATATTTACATGAGTATTAAAATGCATATAAGAATGGATATGTGATATGAAAATAATCTCTCTCTCTCTCTCACACACACACACACACCCAGGCACACACACACACATACTTACTTTCTCACCCTCGTTTTGCATTTCATTCATAATCTTTATCCTCGGCAAATATAATTCGTGCTTTGGAGTATTACATTAAAGGTCTTTTAAAACGGTTTGTTCTTAATAACTCTAGATTTTATGATGTAAGTACATTAAACCATATTTGGAAAATTGATTGTATTTCGGTGTATAGATATAGGTATGATGTTTGTTTTAAATAGGGCCCGTATAGAATGGAGCGAATTAATGCGCATTTAGGGCCACATGCCATTAGGAACTTTGCTCACTTTAAAAATCTGTTTGCATCAAGTGCTTCATGTAGGAATTAGTCTCAATATATCGCATATTCATTATATATCCAGATAAAAGATATAAACAAATAAATACAGAATTCAAAGTGTAGTATTGTGGTATAGTGATTCATTCAATTGACTATGAATCGAAAGGATTTTAGGGTTCGAATCCCTGCACAGCACTTTTGTCTGTTGATAAGACATTAATCATCATTGGCTACTCACCACCGAAGCGTAAATGGGTACCTGGTATGCTTTAGCGCTAGATATTGGGCCGCTGAGATAATATTAGGGTAATATGGTTCTAGGACACATATACACCCTGGACATCCACCCTGGATAACCACCCCCAGTCAACTACCCCCTAGGACAACTACCCCCTAGGGCAACCAACCTCTAGGACGACTACCTCCCGGGACAAATATCCCAGGGGTAGTTGTCTTGGGGTGTATCCGGACACCTACCCCCTGGACATCCACCCCCAGATATCCACCCCCAGTCAACTACCCCCTAGGTCAACCACCCTCCAGGACTACTTCCCCCCGGACAACTACCTCAGTCAATTCATTGCTAATAAAAATGATAAGAATGTTTGTATAAACTAACTCCACCGTTTTTATTAAAGGTAAAGACCAGTATTGGAAACGCCCCAATTTCAAAAAATGAAATAGAAGCTCTCATTACCAATCATGTGAAAGAATATGTTTTGACTAATACATGATGATAAAAAATTTGCCGGATATCCGCCTACTAATTCATATATTTGGTAAATTTGTTTCTCTCATGGTCGTGTGAGAGATATAGGGTAGTCCCATATACATCTTTCTGTGTACAGTGCTTGTAACTTTATGAAGAATGGGCCAAATTTCTTATCATTTTGATGATTCCAGAACCTTGTAGATGTCAGATGCTAGATGATCAACCTTTTCTGATCGATTTCACAACGTTTCTCTCACAATGCAATCGCATGACCATAACTGGTCTTTACCTTTAACATTACCCTCTATTTTTTTTCTCGTCGACAAAAATAAGGTAAAAGCATAAAAGGGAAGTACTATAAAACAATTCGTTCTGACGATCATCAATATGATTCGTTATTTTGTGAAAACGTGACATATTCTGTTTTCAATGCTAATGATAGTATCAGTTTATTTTCATCATCCTTCAACGGCACGTGATTAGCCTCGCGTCGCAATGAGTATTACCAATTGATGCCTCAGAGTGCCTACCAAGGGAAGCAGGAGTGGCGTGGGATAGTGGTTCATTCACTTCTCTCTCAGTCCAAGAGTACGAATCCCAGTCTGGCATTTATGCCATTTGGCAAGACATTAATCCACATTTGCCACTTTCCACCGAGCTGTTTATGGGTACCTGGCAATGTTACGGTTAATATCATTAAAGGACCCTCAGATAGGACAGAATAATGATGCTGACGAGACTTCCGTGGGTAAACAAAATTATGTTTGTGAATCATTATCATTCTTGTCTAATTTCAGTTATTCAAGATGATCAAACTAGGAATATTAATAACATTATGTCCAAATTACTGTGGACAGAAACTCGACAACGACTCTTTCAAAAAAGGAATAGGGAATTTACATTTTCATGTTCTCCAGCACTGCTATCTATTATTTGATATTGTGTAATGATGATAATGTTGGTTGTATTTACAATCAATTATTATCCAGAGTTTGGTCCAGGTTTACAACGACAAGGCGCTCAAGCATTCAAGGAATTTGTTTTTATCGGAAATCAATGTACTTCACTTTGGTGGATGCACACTAATGTCTTTCATCCAACATCTTTTATTTGTGCATTGGAACAAGATTTTGCATTCGGTGAAAGATGAGACGTTCTATTCAACTCGGTTGATATATCGTCTCTTATCTTTCACCTCTTGCAAAATCTTGTACCACTGCACTCATTGCCATTCACTATTTGTATACTTATGACCAGTCATTAGTAAAATCATGGTATAAATCATTTCATAAAACAAATCAAACATCATCTTATAAAATAAATAATACACATCATTTTATTCGGGCATTTACCCACAGTCCGTACCTTCGACACAGTCCAAACACACTCGGCTATCGCCTCGGGTATGATTGTTCCAAAGGTACATTGTGTGGGTAATTCTTACTAATGCCCTCACTGCTGTGTATTATTTGTATCTTATAAAGTGCACAAAAAACAATCATAAGGTGGTTTTTAGGCACAATCTAATAATGAAAGACTGAACACGCTTTATCAACTAAAAATACGAATCGGTGTAGTGAGCGAACTTTTGGGGAAATTAAAGAAAAATGTCACTTTAAATTACGGGCACATGTTAAAGTGAAAGGAAAAGGGGCACTTATCAGAAAAAGAAAGGGACACTTGTTAGAAAAGAAAAGGTGCACGTGTCAAAACAAAAAGGGGGCACTTATCAGAGGTGGGCTCTTATACAAACGTGAAACGGAATTCTATTTGAAAGAAAAGGGGCACTTTTGGGGTACTAAAAAAGTGGGGGGGGGTCTATATTAATTTGGTTTAGTTTTCTCAGTTATTAGTCCAGGCCACAGCAAGGCGCAGATATTTCCAATTAATAGGGTCTTCGGCGATGATACATTATAGAGTAGGTGGCAGGTTATATACCGTAGATAATGTATCAGATCACTCCAGACGTTTTGCAGTTTGCCTGCCGCTGGTCTACATTCTGCGTTTATGTGCGGTTAAAAAGACACATGGCAAACTATTACATTTAGCATCATCTGCAAAGATAATTCGTTCTCACCTCCAGTAAATCATCACACCATTTGTTACCATGGTGATCATGTTCAACATCCAGAGGTGTCGTAAGAGTGGTATCGGAGGACATATCGGAGGACATAATTACACCCTCCCCTTCTTGTTACCTTCTCGAAAGTGCTGTCGCCTGCACAAAACAGTGATACATGGTGGAAAATCAGAGTATCAGAATTTTTAAAACCTCAAAGATTCCCAAAATTATATGACAGAAGTTATCATTTATCGAATTTTCTTTTATTTGTGCCTGATTTGAAAATGGAATTATTATGATGACCAGAGGACCTTATTATCAACACTGTCCACATTTTGTAAAAACATACGAGTATATTATTATTTTGGACCTCATTTTTTAGAATCTTGTTGATATGAATTTGATTATTAGAAATGTCATGTCCGCAAAACTGTTGGTACTTGTTTCCGTCTCTCCCCCTCCCCCTTAAATACAAATTTTAACTTAGTCCTTGTCACGGTTAGGCGTGTATACGGCTCTTCTTTCTTCCTTCCTTACTTACTTCTGAAAGAGCGGGTAGTCATGTTCTCTTACGGGGTCGGTCTGCGGTGGCCCCCATCCCCCATCAAGTAGCGATGTATTAAACAGGGCTTTAAGTAGGCTTATCCCCTAAACATGGATCATTTTCCCCAAAACTCTTCAAAGGGATGTGCTTGTTTACACTTCTTATATCGTATAGCAGCCGCGTGCACTTTCTTTAAGATGTTAATGATTGAAAAAAGACGGTCTCTATATATTCTTGCCGCCATGAGTTTGAACACCTTGCATTTTATCGATGGGGAAATCTGGCTAAGTATTTGGTCTAAGTAACGATTAAAGGATAAGTCCAGGCCTATTATATCTGATGTTTGCCCTTAATATGATGCAATGCACACACGCGCCCTGATGAACAATTACTTCATACTCTACCGATTCGGCATCTATTTTGTATCTGGATATTTTTGGGTATGCGACATTTTGGAGAGTGGTACCTACATTCACCAGTTGATGCGGACAGATTTCTAAATATTGAGTTTCAAACAGGTGCAAATTCAAATGCAATCATGTCAAAATTATGTGCTATTAAACAAATATGCATTTAGATTATAAACGGGAAAGGGACGTTATATAGTCATTGAAATGCTCGTATAAAGGACAATGGAAATGGTTTGAACTTTCCTTGTAAAATCTGGACTTTTCTGTACTTCTTAAGTAACAAATTCATTTGAATTACTGTTATTGCAACAAGAAAATGGTGCCAGGAAACTGGTTATTATGTTGATTCTTGCCACAATACGCAATCTACAGAAAATGCAGAGATACAAGGATAAAATACTATAAACAGGCTGTTGTATAAGTCAAGCAAAAATTTTAAATACAAAGGATGATGTTAATAGGTTGTGACATTTTTTACATAAAGAGTTGAGAAGGAAAATAGATTTAAGACACACAGTCATGTTAAATTCAAAAGAGAGGATTCAACCCAAAAAACGTTGACAGAAGTAATAGAAATCAAGATTTCTTTGTGGTAAATGACAACAGAATTACAGACATGTGACAAAGAAACAATGTTGATGGAAAATTTGTTCATCGAAGTACCTCTTTATCGCCTTTATAGAAAGGTTAATCTATAATTAATCCATAACATCAAAATTTACAATTCATGAACCCGTTCTTAATATCAAGGAGGAAAGAAGGCCTTTAAGGGCCTCAAAATAAGATGCAAATTCGGCGGTTTAACCCACCTACGGTAATACCTTTCTTTAAATAATTCTTTTCAAAACCCCGACATAGACAGCGTTTTTAACAAACACAAAGCAAACAACACGAACAACAGCAAAATATTCGAGATGAAAAACGAAATATTCTAATTTTTTCTAGATATTTGAATACAATGATCAGATTTGCTGATTTAATCAGTATTCATTTTAATCTTGCAACAAATACGACAAAGGACCTTAAAGATGTCTCTTGGTGCTTGACATTATGAGAGAACATGTCTTGATGCGAGAAAAGCAAAATCAATATTGTTTCAATATTATTTTGATTTATTTAATTATATTGTGTTTGGAAAAAGAAAACCCTTTTTTCTTCATGAATTTATTATTCATCATGTATCATTGAATAATATTTGCATTAAGATGAACAATGAACGGGGTTCCATTATTATTTTCACTTTTCGTTAAATTATTTCTTGGCGGGATTAAACGAAAAGTGAAAATAAAGAAGAACGGAATAAAGAGTAAAATGAGCAAACAGCATCACAATAACAATATCATAAACCGTTATTCATTTATATTTCTTAATTTTGCGGCATCACTATCAATGCAAATCAAACGCGTCTGTAAATATTGGGTATTTGGAGTAACCCTCTAAATCAACAGAATCCTCTAAAAATATGTTCTAACTGGTTTTCGATATTGGCAAGGATCTTGTACTTTCATATTGAGGTACTACTATGTGTTGTGGCGGTAACATTTGTTTACCAGGTGAGTTCTTTGATTCTACCCGCTCCGCCCCCTTCTTCATTTCGGTTAATGAATATCTAGATTATACATGAACAAAAAATAGAACTGTCCTTCTTCAGAATTGTTTTTGGAAAAATCCCCTCAGATTTACTGATTTAAAAAGGACCGTATTTCGCGATGCCTGCATTTATGTTCATATATCTACTTTTTGAATTTTCTTGCCCTGAAACTATACTTTACCTAGAAATAAAATGCGAATTTCATGTGATATTCCCTCGTCCTCTTGTGACCCGCTAGTGACTGTTCCAAATTCTACATATTGGATTAAGTGGACTTGACGTGGTTCTAAACGAAAACAAATTGTTTGCAGATATTTTGGAAGGAAAGAATGAAATTCAATCGGGATCTCCTGTATGCTCGTCATGCTTATGATAACTTGTCATTGCGAATATATACATGAGCACGCGATTGGGTCACGATACACTCCTTGTATGTTGTCCGAAATATATGCTTAGCATGTACAAACCTAAATCAGTTATAATGACGGCGCAGTATTAAAGGTACTCGGACCCATTTGCAGCCAACATCAAATTCTGTAGAACTTTGCTGGAATTATGAACATGTCACGTATGTCCTATCTGTGAAATTTAACCGTTAGCAGTGTCCTAGTATTCAAATTATGCAAGGGAAACCGTTTACTTGATAGACTTCACTGTCATACACTATTGAGTGACTGACTGGCTTTATTTCTTCTTTGGTAATAACATACATAAAATGAGCTGTAAAGGGTATACATGAGCATGTGTCTACATCAATGATCCAATTATTGTAATGGCCAAAATTAAACTGATTGAATCTTTGCGCAGCACAAAATGTACGACCATTCGGTAAAAGGGTCTGAAAATCAAATCATTACTTACTGGCTCTATAGTCGATTCGACAACCAGTGGTCGTTATTTTCCCACTTAAAGATATTTTCAAGCCCTTTCGTGTTGAGGGAAGTTCTCAATTAGCATTATCTTTCAAATGCCGTTGGGATTTAAACTTTACATTGTGTAGGTATGCAAATGGGACATAGTCCCTTTATGGGTGTTTTTGTTATCAGGGGGAAGCGGGGGCTTTCAGTAAACGATTTCAATAGCATGTTCTTTACTATTAAACATTACAAATTGCATGAGGACAGAAATACAATAATATCTTATTAATTCATTAATACGTCTGTAAATTAAATAACATGGTGTAGATAAACACGAAACAGTGCCACACGTTTTTGGCAATTAAAATATTGTGAACTTTACACATCATTATGCACAATGCATTCACATGGTACATGGCAATCCTCATGCTTTCAATATGTTGTGGGGTAAAGAAAAAAAATGACATGAATATAGAGCTAATGCTGAAAAGCAGTACGTTCCTGACGTCTTTTGTTACAGGTAAATGTCACTTATCTCTGGGGCAAGATTATCGATTTGCTTTTAAATTGATTGCAAGCATGCCTTCCTCTTAAATTAAGACAAGCGATTTCTTTGAAGAGGACTCTGCAAGTCAAAAGATGTAATCCGGCATTTTTTCTTCCCCAAGGACCGCGTTCTTCCAGATGTAAAACTCAACAATTGATGCCGAAAATGAACGCTCGTATTTTTTACCATTCCGTCTATTTTGTCAATGTATTCTCAATATCCTGTCTGTTTCCTTTATTCATGCCCTTTTATAATGAACATGCATGACTGTAAAAGATCGTCAAATTTGCCTTCCCCCTATTGTATATGAATTCAAAATATTTCAAAGAATACCCTGGGTGTCATATTATGTATCCCTTTCACTTTTTATTTTGTATCAGATCATCTCCTTTCATTGAGAAAAGTAAACCACGAATCATAACAATATTTATAAAGCGCAACATATCCATCTCTAGAGATGCTCAAGGCGCATACAAAAATTTAATTAATATTCAACATACTTAAGATTAAAGAAATATTAAATGGAGATAAATTAGGGGGGTGGGGCTTCATGGCGGTCTTCAACGACAACAACAACAATAATATAAACCACAAATCCTGAGCTTAAAGAGTGTGTTTGGATACATTCGAATACCTTTCTTTTTACAGGGCAATGGTAAAAATACTCATAAGCAAAAGGACACAGATTGGCCGTTTAACAAAAAATATCAGAAATACGTTTTCCACGAAGCTAGAACATGGAGGCGCTTGACTGGAAACGCGAAGGTCGAGGGTTCGAATCCCGACACGGCACTTTCAGACGTATGTGTTATACATACGTCTGAAAGTGGACTGAGGCCGGCCCCGGAGTCGGCTCGACGTATGTGTAACACAAACTTTTTTCGGAAAGCCGGACTGAGGCCAGGTGGACTCAGTCCACCTCTGGATGTGGTTTGAGGCCGGCCTCAGTCCCGCAATTGGTAGGTGTAACACCAAAGTAGACTCGGGATCGGCTTATAAGCGGGAGTGACATAACCTGTCATTATTATCAACATAATATATCGGGCGCGCTTGCCACCTTCTCTTATGTTATTCTTTGTTTTTATCATTCTATCACTCTCTCTTTCTGTTTTTCCTTATGTTATTCTTTGTTTTTATCATTCTATCACTCCCTCTTTCCTTTTTTTCCTTATGTTATTCTTTGTTTTTAT
>BEXV01000531.1:92365-105615 GCA_003118195.1 Hemicentrotus pulcherrimus | reverse complement strand
CCCCCCCCCCCTCCTGGATCTGCCACTGTACCACACAACACTTGACGTAACATGGCGTAACATCCCGATATCTGCTTTTCAACTGGGTTTCGGTTATTTGTTTTTCAAAACAGAAACCAATAAAATATTAAGCTGTAAAAGTATCTCTTCACTTTACTGAAAGCCTTGACAGCATCACTGATTTGAAATTGAGCCTCAACCAATTTTCATTCATTGTAAACCGATACCCTATTGCCCCGGGAGCATCTTGTTAATACTCCCTTTCACGTTGTAGTATTTTGTATGTGTGATTTGCGTATGGGACTGCCCTGAATTTCTTTACTAAATCAAAGCGCTAATTCCCACCCAAATGAAAGGGTTTTTAGTCTGCTTAAAATTCTTCCAAATTTATCTCCTGACTGAAATGACACCCGCCTCTTCCCCTACTATAAACTAATTTACGCTTTTTCTGTCATCAGATGCCTTTGACAGAAAAAAAAGTAAATGACAGTATGAAATGATTATGTGTTTGAATCAAGTATTGTTGTTTTCAAAACGAGTTTATTGGAATCATTATGCATGCTTCTTATATCTCACGCAGCTCACTTGCATTGCATCTTTTAATGCAAAGATACCATATGAGGCAGGAAGCTAGTATCAACACTAAACGTAATAAATGTACATTACTTGAATATTGACACTCACCCTCGATGCAAGGAGTTCAGGAGGATTATTGGTTGGGCTTTTTGTGCTCCACCGGAAATAGCGAAAAACTGGCACGGCGCAAGACATTGGTGGCGCAATGCACTGCTTTATATGCTCTTTAAGGACTGGTTTGTAGCTCGGTGCTGAAGTGTGCTGCCTTCAACCAACACCAATAGTCCAATCACAACAAACTCCTTTAATGAATTACCCAATCACCACAAAGCACAATCTTCTTTAATCATTCACAAGCAAGACAATTGATTTTAAAAAAAATCAACTAATCGCAGTTCCTTTTTCTGACAATCATGAGGATCAAGGCTAGTTACTGACGGAAATCGTCAAAGAAACTTTAATTAATGAATCACTAAGTACTCGCCAATTAGGTGCTCATTAATTTTCCCTGTGTAGTTAAAGTAGTATAACTACTCAAATACTTAAAAAATATGTCCAACAAAGCATATTTAAAAGTATATATCATAATTCGCTGAGACCAAACTTGTTGGAAATACCTTTAATTGGTGTATAAGTCTTGATCACAGCAAATTGGATGCCCCACTCAAGACTTTGTACCTGTTGGCCGTATAAGACAGTATATGCCACTCCATGGGAATGATAACGTGCATGTGCGTGTTTTGTGTGTGTGTGTGTGTGTGTATGTGTGTATGTGCGTGTGGGCGTGTGTGTGTGTGTTTGTGGGAATGACATGCGGGCGATTTAAGTTACTCTATGAGCTCAATGTGCAGCAGCTTCTGAACAGGCATCCCGTGTCATCGTAAAATCGCAGAAAGAAAGAGTCTATTGACAATCATTTAAACTTCACATAACAAATTTGTTATTTAATCACATATTCAATGTGCGAAGCAAGCATTAACTGTTATGATGCAATTTGAATACAACTTTAGTGAAATAATGGAGTTATTAACTTTCTAATCTTACAAAACGGAAAGTTAGTTTGCGCATGATTACAGCTCTGATAATATTTCATCGCATTTCTTGAGATTAGTGTAGATTTCCAGCTTTTGTAAGGTGTCCATCATATCCGTCTCAAACAAAGCGATGCTAATAATTGTATTCTTATACATCATTTAATAAAATTCGATACATAACTCTAATGGAGAGATGCTGTGGTTCGAGAGTACTGTAATATCATGAGGGAGTCTCATATAAATATACATTCTTTATAAAAACAACAAATTTGGAAAATTGCACCAGTAAAGTCAACCTTGCTCATATCATCATCGACTGAAAACTAATATAGTCCTAATAATCTACCATACTTTATTAGAAGAAAAACGTTTAAAGACTGCTATCATTATCCATGTTTCCAAGTTGGTTTAGCTACACGCATTTGTAATGATTTAAGATCGACAGCTAGAGCTTGTGAAATTAACAGATTATGATGTAAAATGGCAATCGTTGGGCTTTAAGCTCTTAGTATGCCCCTTTCTCCATAGAAAAAGCTTTAAGCATGAGTCAACCACAGGGGAAGACCATAATATGCGTAAAATCATTGTTTTTTTTCTGAGCGTAGGCCCATATAGACATTTTACAAACATTATTATTTTATCTTTAAAACAAAAACACAATAATTATTTAAAAACAAGAAAAAAATGCCGAAAACAAGAAAAAAAAAACACAATAATTATTACATATAATTATTCATTTTTAAAAAAAAATTGTTGGTGATAATAGTCAAAACTGACTGATTGCCATTAAAACACCCATCAACAACACAACACATTAGGCCCATTCAGGTTGTGATCCAAACATCACGATGTCACTTATATCTCAATGAGTCTAATTTTAAACACGACTGTCTGACTCGCGATTGAACAAAACAAAAAACACTTTGGAATGATATTTTGAAAAGAAAATGTCAGGTGTGACGCAAATCACAGTACTACAGATAATAATAATAATAATAATAACGATATGGATATTTATATGGCGCCGGTATCCGCCAGGCTCTTGATTATGTCAATTGAATTTAATGCCTTGTGAAACTTAATCTCTAGTATTTTTGTACTTCTTCAAATTTAACATTAAACAAAATATTTTAAATTCAGAAACAATTTGATACAATCTTTATACGCTACCGAATCCCATATTTAAGAAATATTTTGAAATAAAAACAAGAAAAACAAAAGTGAACAAATATACAGTTTCATTCGAATATAATTGTTGATCCACTAAAGTTAGCTATATTATGTACTAATATTATAATGCTTAACCAATTTAAAGACACTACAAAAAGAAATTTTCACAGCAAATATTTATAATTCTCACCAATTTCTTGCCGAGTAATATAGCGAACAGAAAATCTTATTTAAAAGCTTAAGGACCCAATCCGACGAAGAAAGAAAACTTTATATAAGTGGAAAACAGAATGAACGTAGAATACAAATATAAGAAGGAATAAGACGTATTTCCCTTTCAGTATCGCACTAAAGCAAATCAAAACCTCATTCTGTTCGCAACCCTCCAAATTACGGGACAACAGGGGTCAAATTGCCTAAGTCACAGTGACGACATATTAGGGACTTTTAGATTCGCACGAAGACAATGGGGATTGCTAGGATCGACGTCCTTTTAGTGCAATGCCTTGAATTGACGTCACACGTTTACACAAATCTAAAAGTCCCTAATAGTAATGTGGACACGGTCGGCTCACCTATATTGCAGAGGCGATGACCCGTTCTTAATTAATGCAAAGTCCTTGTAAATATGCGTACTCCACATTATGATGTCCTCAAGTCGATATCAAGTTTTTAGGTTGACAACTTCCGATTTTCAAAGCTTAAGATTTTGAGTTTTCCGAGAGCTATTACTCCACTGACAGACACTAAAATGGCATATAATTGAAAGTTGTCTAATCTTTGGCTCAAAAACTTTCCGATGATTTATAATTCATCTTTTTCATTTTTCAGTTCGCATATGGTCTTTAAATTTAAAAAAAGAAGAAGAAAGTTTGGGGTCAGGTCAACAGAAACGTATGCTGCATATTGTAAAGACCCTTTAAAGAAGAAGTTGACTTCTGGTCATGCGATTGCATTGTAAAAGAAACGGTGCGGAATCGACCAGAAAATGTTGATCATCTAGCATATAAGAATTTGTGTGTATTGCAAGGTTCTGGAATCATCAAAATGATAAGAAATTTGGCCAAGTCTTGGTAAAGTTACAAACAATGTACACAGAAAGATGTATATGGGACTACACGAACACGTGGCGTAAAAAACCTACCCCCGAGTTTTACGATGAACATGACATATTTAGAATATGAAGGCATTTGAAGGGCCATGGTTTTCAGGGAACATGTCTTATCTGATGTTCTGCCACACTTGCATAATAAGAATGATAAAGCTCACAAATTATGTTTCCCCTCTTTCCAGAACTCAACCTTCTCTTTAAAGTCTCGTGTCACATGTCAGGTAATTGTAGATATAAATGTCGTATTACATTTAGGGAGCAAATTTCTAAATAAACTTAACATTAGAGGAGTTTAAGGAAATAGGACCACAGCTTAAGCTGTCAAATCAATGAACAGTACATGTACCAGATTATCTGTAAATCCTTCATGAAACACAATATTGATTTTTAAACACTTTCCCTGCAATATTTTTTGGCCTTTACTTCAAGTCTTTCATTTACCACATATTCAAAAGCAGATGCTATACACAAAAGGCTGATACTGAATTCAATATTCTTGACTTCGTGGAATATATTTCAATTCAATGAATAGGTTTTGTTCTTTTTCTTTCAAATGTGAACCGATTGTTATTTTGGGCTGTGACATAGCACGTAAATAATAATGTTCGAAAATCTACAACATTCCCATCTTTTCTAGTAAACTTAAAGTTATTATATCTATTTTCGTTATATCATTTTATTCTATCTCCTTTTGATCCATTGTAGAAAAAAATATATCATCCAATGTAAGAATTGTTTTCAGACCTAAGAACTACATGAAGGAGGGGGGGGGGGTTAAAAATATATTGAATGTCAATCACCCAGAGCGATCTAGACACAGAGTTCGGCCCCTTAGGTTTCAGTTGGTTACAAACACAGCATAACTTATTTTGGCCAAACTTCCCTGATCAATGGCACTGAATCCATCTCTTGACACAATAGCAGCAGAACTCATCATCAAACCGATATTCAAAGAGTGAAGTATTTCTTTTTCTAATGAAACTTTTTCGATTAACACCGGTGATTACAAAATGTAATAAAGAAATGATAATGGGCGCATCTCTACCGCCTCCAGGCATCTTGGTTCGTCTTGATTTCATCTTTGATTTCCTCAGCTAGCAACGTTAAATCTGTAGGATGAATATGAATATGAATATATCGATAATTTCCATTACTATTTTGCATTTACTTCAATTAATCTATGTTCTGTATATATTTATCTTATCGTCGATTCCTGAATACAGAAACAGGAAAGCAGAAAATCACAGAAACCGAACGAATTAGGACGTTTGTGAATGTTTGAAAGTAGAGATTATTCAATCTTAAATCAATAAATTGATTATGCAAACGATGAACACGTCCCAATGTCAAAGATATTCCAATGCTAATTTCTGTTATGTCATTACTGTTTGTTATTGTTTATATTATGTGAAAATAAATGAAAAATAAATTCGCTGTATAGAGCTACTACTACTACTACTACTACTACTACTACTTCTACTGGAGCCCTGCACGGGATAAGCGCAGTATACTGTCCCATAAACAAAAACATTAATAAATCTATTTGTACAAAGCATCTTTTTAGATTTATCAGGAACATTATACACCTTATGGTAATTTTAATGATGATAATGTTAAGAAGAAAAAGAAGAAGAAGAAGAAGAAGAAGAAGAAGAAAGGGGATAGAGAGAGGGGGAGAGAGGGGAAGGAGAGAGAGATAGGCAGAGAAAGAGGGGTGTTAGACTTGCGATGAAATGAAAGAAGCTGTCATGCAGGCCCCCTCCTGTAGCCGCTTGTCGACAGCTTTTCATGAATGACACAGTGGTTGCCGGATTGGTGTCACGTGACCCAGATGAGTTTGGATGATGAGGATTATGACGATGGAGAAGATTAAGAATGTTTAATAATTGATTCTTCATCTTATTATCCTTACAAATGATCTTTGTTGATGGGTTACTTACTTTTGATTTAGGACTTACTAAAATGGTTAGACGGATAAAAATGAACATAATAATCATCGTTGTGTCTGATGTGTTATGCTTTTATACAGACATGTATTAACTAGACAGGATTATGTACTCAAGCATATTGTATGGTTGCTCTATTAATGAATGATATGTAAACATAGTATCATAACATCACCCTACAGATTTAACATAATATTAGCTGTAACTATAAATTGTGATGACAGGAGGATGTACGTATGGGTCCCATCGTTAGGACCAAGTGGTCGTAAAAAGAGTTACTTATATGATTATAATTCAGTCTCCCCTCAAATATTGCATTCCTGTTCATGTAATAATGATAATGTAAGAAATGTGCACAAATTCCATTGTAATTTTGTTCATGTGTCAATTTTGTCGAAATGTTGTTCATGTAAGAATGCGTAATGCAATTTTGTTATAGCCTATGTGAAATTGTTTATCATTTGGTTTTTGAGATAAAAGAAGAAAACAATTTAATAAAAGTGTACTGTGTGCCCAAGAGCTGAAGATTACCTAGTGATACGATCAAGAAATCGCTAAGGGGTTAGTATCAAACTTATATCAGTTCTAACTGTAACCACTTAGCTAAATTCATCGTTAAATGTCATTTTCGTGCATCTCTCCTTCCTATTTCTTTCGCGTCTTTTCTGGGTTTCTTTGTTTCCCGAACTATGTGCACTTGGCAATAATTGTTACGCCTTATTCTCAAGTTTGGGAAAACGCTTGTTTTGGATTAAATTGTCATTAGGCCTACTTGACAATTAAGGCCAATAGCCGAAGTGTCGTATATTTTGTATTTTTGTTAATTATTATTTCTTCTTCACTTGGCTGTTTTGCGTCAAACGCTGCTGGACTTTTTTGATCTTTTGATCGAAAACACTCACACTGAAATGTATCCCTTTCCCTCTATGACAGACCTCATATCCCAATCACACCGCTCAACAGACTCCAAACCGATCGATTACACATCTTATGTTGTGGTAATACATTTGTTGTGTAGCTCTCGTTGGTGTGACTGGGGTATAAACTTACCGCATGGTGGCGGATCTCTGCACAGGGGCAGTGTGTAGAATTCTCTTTGAGACAAGAACCCGTCACCGTCTATGTCATAAAGAGTGAAAGAGTTAGCATGGCTGTCATCTGAATACAGAGGGAGCTCTTCATGCCCAGCTCTCCTGCCGATCATGATCTTCTTGTGATGCCTCTGCGCATGTGCTGTGTTGGACAATGTCGTTGCTACGAAGGCTAGAGCTAGTGATGCCATCAGAAAGGCTAGGAAAAAATATGTTTACAAAGGAGAAAGAACGAAATACATCTGATTAAAAATCAAGTCCGACTATAGATGATTACAACGATATAATGTATGGATGACAAGAGAAATACAATCACACAAAAGGAATCAACAAAGAAATATACGATTCTTGTAACTACTAAAATGACTAACATAACATACTATATTGACTGCAATGAGAAGCATCGTTGTTTCTATAAGCTCAAGGGGACTTAACATCCTGCTATAACTCCGAGGCACGCCGGAGCGGGCGTCGCGTCGCCTCGAGGGTCATATCAGGATGTAACGTATTCGAGAGCCAGTATAGAAACAGCTACGCTCCGATTAAAAGCAGTCCATATATCTCTTATATACCGAATTCACAAACAAATCTACAGAATTCTAACCTTATCCTTTTTTGAGTAACGACTGGTTAAAAGATTACAGAAAATCTGAGACACTGTCTGTAAATCTTCGCTGGAAATTTGCCTGAATGTAGCGACTATTCGGGAATCGCAGACATAAAACACTGTAGAACTTTTGATAATACTTTTGACACTTAAACCAATGGGGATCTCAGCACAATTTATTTATGCGGCCCGTTACCCGGGGCAACGGGCATCTTTAAAACAAAAACTGTTGACCGATAAGCGGGCATGCGGGCATCTTTTAAAAAATTATTGACCGGTAGGAGGGCATGGCAAAATCACAACCCTAATTTCGACCAATCAGATGACTAGATTTATTCAACATACAGAGAGGCATGCAATAACTAACATTTAAAAAGATAGTTCAGTAACATAATGATGGTCAAAACAAATAACAAAAGTAAGTAAAATACAGTTTAAGCTAAATAACAATTATCATTTTCATCACCTCAATCAATTTCATGGCAATCATATATTATATAAATATATTCAATAAACAAATTATTTCAATATAGTCAGTAGCGCAGCGTAAAATTTAAAAGTTGAGAAGAAATACATTATGAAGAAAAAATTTAAAACTTAGGAAATCAACTATAAGGCTTTGATTGATAACCTGAAAAGGGCATATGATAGCGTATAATGCTTTTTATTAATGGGGGGACATTAAATTACTAATGCCCAATTTTAATGCCTATGGATATCGATAAATGATTTCAATAACTTGTGTGTTGTTTTTTTTGTTTGATAAAAATTCATACTGATCTACATTTAAGAGCAAGACTGCTCTATTATCCTATATACATGTAGATCATGTTCGGACTATGAAATACGTCACCAAGATGTTCGAGCATTTCAATACGTGATGAACAAGGCTATTGAAATTGCCTTAGTGTATAATTTCGAAAGTCTTTTCAATAGTGTTTCTCATACTTTCAAGTCCTGTATTGTATTGAGCACTTGTCCTAATTAGATATATTAGACCACTCTCTTCTGAAGCATGTTATGTGATATAGTGAAATAATTGAAATGTGTGCCATCAAGTATCTGGTTTTAAAACAAGATACTTCTCATTGCGTATCTTCTCCAATTCTCATTTTACCACTGTGTCATTCTTAGTGAGTATTGTGTGTGCCTTTGAATAATTGTTCCATTTCATATCTTCTGAGGGCTTACTTGCATATATCTAAGAATTTTCAAGGATGAAGACCATACAAAAACACCGCCCCCCCCCCTAAAAAAAAAAAATACAAAATACAAAATACAAAAATAAAATAAATTAAATAAAATGATAATACACTGTTGGTCATATAGGTCGATTTTTCTATCCTGGGGCCTCACATGCCTTAAACCATAATACATAGCCATACAGAGTAATTTTGCCTGTCGGGGACCGGGGGAGAATGCAATGAATAATATTGATAACTTATTGAATTTTATTTGTTTATTGCATTTGTGGGGCTGCCCCCTACCCTAGCCCCTGCTGAGTACAGTCATGATTCAGTGACAAAGCAATGACATATTAACTGTGGGGCCCCAGGATCAAAACCTTGTCGATGTCCTATATCAGTGCCCTTTTGTGAGGCATTAATTCGCATTACTGTCAGTTATGACTTAAGGACGTAGGTCCCCTAGTCGATAAACATAGTAGCATACAAATGCTCTAGTAGTCACGCAAAACAAACATGCTTTTAAAATACTCAATCATTTGGCACCTGAATATCTTGATGACACCCTATAAAATTTCCCATTTCCAAGAAAAACGACTTCAGAATCATATTAAGATTGAACATTAAATATTTTGCGTTGTTCCGAAGGTTCGTTTATCAGAAAATTCTGAAAGTTAAATAAGGTTCATTATTCCGAAAAATGATACAGGGTTCTATGTTATTAAGGTATTGTGATCCTTCAAAATAAGAACCCCATTTCATCTTCGGAATTATAAATCCTTTCTCATTTTCGTAAACACGAACGGTGACGAACCCACGAAATTATGGACCTTCGGAGTAATGAAACTTCGTAATTATGGATCTAAAAAAACGACATGTAACCTTAGTTCCGGGCTTTAATTGTTTACTCTTCGGAGTGGTACATGTATATTTGTCCAAATTGGTTGTTTTTCGAGGATAGTTGTCCTTCAAGGGATTTTCCTCTTTTTCAGTTTCCGTTTGTATCTTTTTGTACTCTGACGCTCTGAATATAAGCCAGCATCACCTCAAAGTCTAAGAACTATTAAGAACTTAAAAACTTCAAATATGACTGTAAAGGTTTCCTTTGTTTTAAAGGGACTTGATGAATTCCAGAATTCTCCGAACTATATTATTATAATTAAATTAAATTATAGGTGAATTTAAATCGTCACAAAGCAATGTAAAGGCTCTATACATAGGCATTCCAAACATTTAAGTGTTGACAAAATTCTAAAAGCCTGGTTTATGTCTTATTTTCATGGAAAACGGCTGGGAAAATTCAAAAATTGGTTGGGAGAATTTAATGTTAGGCCTAGAGGGTGTCGCACAGTGACGCCTTCAAAGAAAACCATAAATTTCTTTGTGGTTTGAGAATTTGTTCAGGATTGGTTGCATGTTAAAAAAAAAGAAAAAAGGTTAGTAATGTACAAGGAATATAATAAGTAACATTTCATACAAAAATGACGCATTTTTTTCATCAATCTTCAACAATGTTACCGGGTCACTTTAAGAGCATATATATATTAAAGGTGAATTCTTAACTAGATTTTCAAGAGTAAGCCTATATAATAGTTGAATGCAAGATCAGGCCTATTCTATACCGGGATTAAAAGGGTTTTCATGGAACTAATCAAGATCGGAATTGGTGTTCAAAGTCATGATGTTGCACGAGACGATCCTCCAACTGGTGCCTATTGTTTTGTGCAAAATTGCACTCGTGGCAAACGAGCGACGATGTAGTGGCAAGAAGAAAGTAACCCATTGCTAAGTTCACGATTTATAATGTAAAGGAGGAAAATGCAACATTTTAGTGTAACTGCAAGCCATACAACCTGTCTTATCCTCTTCATCCCTGTAAATAAATTTATAATCTATTCAAATCTCAGAATCAAAATGTCAGAGAGTCGAGAGAAGTGAACTTGAATAATCCTTGGCAGAACATAATCCATCAATTGTTTTGCAAGGTTCCAAAAGCAATTATAGAATATATATTCTCACGCTACAAGACCGTCACGTAAAGTTAATTTTGATGGTGTTTTAGACTCTTCTATATCTATGACGTTTTAAAACGCTTTACAAAATTCAGCATTACGGTTATCTCCTGACTTGCTAGCACATATTGTATGCACATTCTCCGTCCCTTGGGAGCATTTCAAAATTCAGGTACCATTTTATAGACGATTGCATTGCTAAACAAACCAAAATGACCTACTCATTTAAACACCGGGATTGAGAGAAGCGATGTTACTAGGGCCGTATGCATAAAAAGTAGCAATTGCTTACAAGCGATTGCTTCAAGCACAAGCAAAAGATCAAGCTCAAGCAATTGCTTAAATCCGTATGCATAACATTTTGCTTGTGCTCAAACCTTTTACTTGCCTCCAGCAAGCAATTGCTTACGATCTCAACAATAACGACGTCACGCCGGTGCGAACATCATTCAAGCGAGAACAAAGGCGGGTTTTGCATACTAGTAGTGTATTCAAATGTCATGCGTGTGAGGTAGCCTTTCCTGACATGGCAGTATAGCATTCCAGGATGACATCCTCCCCGTTTTTCATCATGTTCAGGTATGAACCTGTGTGCTAACAATTCAACGTTCTCTTTGTCGAAACGGAATAGTTTCCGATATGTCTCGGGAGCAATTTCTTCCTGATTTATTCTACTCCTGTACAACTTAGGCCTTTCTCTAACGAGCATAAACATGATGCTTAACCGCGAACGTCCCGATTAAGCAAGAGCTCAAGCTGCTATGACGGAGCTTGAAAAAACTTAAGCAATTGCTTAAAAGAACAAGCAAAAGGTTCGTTTTATGCATACGCTTTTAAGCAATTGCTTGATCTTTAAGCATTGCTTGCGGACATCAAGCAATTGCTTGTGCTTGCTAGCAAAAGCTTTTGCTTGCAAGCAATTGCTTATAATGTTTATGCATACGGATTCAAGTAAAAGGCTAGCACAAGCAATTGCTACTTTTTATGCATACGGCATCTGAGTGCCGTGCGGGGGGTCGAACCCACGTTTTTGGCATCTCCAATCAAGTGTTTAACCCCAGTTTTTGACACTTATGACGTAGAAATATTACGCACAATGGAAAAAAAACAACATAACAATTACAAAACACTAATAGCACTGGTTGTTCTTATTTAAAGAAAAAGATAAACAAATTATATGTTTACTTACGTAAGGCTTGCATCGTGGTCACGTTGTATATCAAGTTGTTCATAAGTGAATCAAACCATTCAGTTTCCTACAATATCATACAAATTTTGTATTTGAAAAAACGATTAGGAAAAAAATACATCTGGCTACTCTCGAGAACCAGCCGTGATTGTGAACAAGTGAGCCTCAATGTACCCCTTCATTGCATTAAATACCCCCATCTCCATCTCAAGTTGATGAAGGAGGTGTGGTTACATAGGCCCCTCTTAACCCCTCATCTACATTTCTTGTTCAAACCTAACAAGGAAAAAAGGAGATAGGTGATTAATGTGTTTGGTTGTAGACAGGGATTTGTTGATACATCTTGCCAGGTGTTCCCTATGTTTGGCCTAACCGTTATATTTGTCGTCTCTCTGCGTTCCAGCGTTACCAAGTAAGTGACCGTTCACGGTCTGTGAATGACCTCTACTTGACATCGAATGCTGGGATCATGACATGCGGACACTCCATGATCAAACAGTCCCAATGTAAGAAATTAATAAATATTGGTCAAGAATATATTACTAATACAAATTGAAGGACTTATTACGTTCTAAACGTGATAAGGGCAGTCCCGACCATACCTTTGAATACAAGACATAAAGAGATGTACGATCAATAATTGATATCGGTTTCAGATTAATATCCATATCCGTAATTTAGATATGCTTTAAGTGCTGTCTCATCACTACAGAATCTTAACTACTGATGTAGCTACCCTGTTAATATAAAATATAAAACAAATCACTGACTGCGCCTTTTCTTGGTTTGTAATTTAATACATTAAAGTTTTTAAAGATCTTCATCTAAGATCTTTCAATTAGTGCAATATGATATGTCATTGCTACATTTTATCTTCTTCTTTTTGTCTTGCATCTTAGTTTTTCTTTATTCCAGGTACGGTTTTAAATAACCCAAGCACTGCAAGGTCGCCGAACTATCATTGAGGACTTTGAAGTCACCTATTACATTTATTGATATTAATATTAATTGATAATTGAATACCGATATTGGACTATGACATGTCATGCTTTTAAGATAAATTGATTTACTCATGATTGTCAGATTGCTTGAATAAACTAATACGACTAATTTATCAGGTATGAGAGTGTCAGTAGCGGTAAGGCTATCTGGGTATGCCGTTCAAAACATAAATGAAATGTTGATTATTTAGCCTATACTCTTAAGCCTTTTACCAAATTTTCAAAGATGCCGAATTGAAACATACTTTTTTTTTTAAAGAGAAAGTGGACTCATACACACTTCCGGATTACCCCCCCCCCCCAAAAAAAAAAAGGCTTCTCTCTCTCTC
>BEXV01000531.1:78220-91283 GCA_003118195.1 Hemicentrotus pulcherrimus | reverse complement strand
CCCCCCCCCCCCCCCCCCACAAGAAGAAAAGCGAAAGTTGTGTATAATCATTTTTCTTTTAATATAAAGCGATGTATGATAAGCGTCTTGTGCTTTAAAATATAAACGTCAAAACTGTCAAAATTTCTCGCTCGGTTGCACAACAATAAGTGCACTTATTGCTATAATATCCCTCTCTTTATGCAAGGCATTAGAGGTAGGGGCATATAATTGTGCTTGTCTCTAGCAAAGGAGATGGGGACACACTTTTCCCCCAACGACAACTACAGCCTAACAATGTATTGCTCTAATATTAATACAGTTTACGTTCCTTGGACTCAAGAGATAATATTGAAATTTTGTCTACTTCACTAGAATTAGCTCAAGGAAGGATGGGACAGATCTTTTCTACTCCAAGTATCAATGTTTACATTTGTGCAAATCAGATACAAGTATCAACTATTTGTTTGGTAATAGAGTAGGTTACTACAATACTATAAACATCATTTGTTTAGATGACTCTCTCTCTCTCTCTCTCTCTGCAATCCCCAAATCCTTTCCTCTCTCTCTCTCTCTCTCTCTCTCTCTCCGGCTCACCCCATCCCCCCCCCCTGTTTCCCTTCCTCTCTTTCTCTATCTCTCTTGCTGTGTCAGTCTCTCTCTCCCCGCTCCCTCCTAGCAACATTAAAGGGGAAGTCCACCCTAATAAAAAGTTTGTTTTAATACGAGAAAAATGTGAAGAACAGATCAGTGAACGTTTGAGAAAAAACGGATACCGTAAAAACTTTTCATGAAAACTTCAAATCTGTGAGTCAAATTAGAAACGCCGTCTCTAAATACGATGTCAGCCCCTCACATTGTATCCTTTGTTGATGCAAGAAATGTCATTAAATTCCATTTTGATAAAAAAAAGATACATTTTCTTCATGCCTATCTCGATCATATTCAATTAACATTCAGAGAAATGAAGATTTGGGGCAATTCTGTCATTCAAATCAGTAAATTGTGAGGGGATGATAACACAGTTTTTGACTGCATTGCCAATTTGTCTTAACGATTCCATGATTTTTAAAGATTCTCAACTTTCTTATTTGTTGTCTGATTTTTCTCAATCTTTCACCGAATTGTTTCTCTAATTTGTTTACTCTTAGTAAAAACCAATTTAATGTAGGGTGGAATTCCCCTTTAAGAAATTTAGAACAAAATATGAACTCAATAGGACACATTCGTTTACAAATAGTTTCAATATATATCATCATTTCTCACAATTATTATTTACAACAATTTCAGAAAAAAAACAAAAACAAGAAAGGCTTAAACACTAACACAAGATCAAGGTAGATCAATATTCAGTGACACGCTTAAAGCACATCATGGTGGAGTGAATATTGATATACTAGTAATATAAATCTATATATACTGTACGATCATAACTCTGTAGGCCAACTATATATAAGACACTGAAGAAGAATGAAAAGAGGCACACACAGTATTATGTGCAATTTCTTCCAATGTGGACACATATATCATCTCAAAATGTTATCATTATGCTTAAAATAATAATCAGAAGATGTTTAAAAAAATCAAAACAATATAAACACATTTAGCAGACTGACATGTGTAGAGTTGGTTCATTTGGGCCCCATGGCTCAGTTAGAATTGGGGGAAGTCTGGAGTTAGAACTTCAGGGCATAAGTGTATGTGTGCTGGATGGCTATTAGTGACGAGCCCTGCATTAAAGGGATAGTTGAGTTCTATTTTCAGACTGCAAATGTCTTCAAAGTGCATGGTTATTGCTCTTATTCTTATCTATGACATTTCTAGTGCCTTTTTAGGACTTAAAATTGCTTTGAAGGTAATTTTAGACCCCAAAATGTGTGAAATTTAGCCAATACGATCATACCAATTCAGCTCCACTTTAAAAAAAAATATGGTGACTGTTGATTAATTAATTGATAATAACAATACATGGGCTATCTGGGTGTGCGTAGCATTACCAACACATAAAAGCCAACAAAACTAGATGGAACTTTGACTGCGCGCAGTCGAAAATGATGCCTCCGTCATAGAGCAATTTAACAAATCAAAACAGAAGAAATTTTTCAAATTCAAGTTCATTTGTAATCCACTAACAGGTTTTCAGAATATCGTGATTACAAGCAATTTCTCATATACATATAGCCCTTTGATCTTTGACTTCATGACCCTAAAATCTACTCAGTTCATTGGCTCTGCAAGATGTCCAGAGTTAAATAGTAATCCATCTGTCAGTTCTAATGATAATGCGATCACAAGCTATTTTTGCATACTTAATGAGCCACATGACCTTTGACCTTGAGCTCATGACCCCAAAATGTAATAATTTCATCGGCTCTGCAAGTAACATACATGACCAAAGTTTGGCAGGAATCCATCAATCGGTTCTTGAGATAACGCGATCACAAGCTGTTTTTGCATACATAATGAGCCCTGTGACCTTTGACCTTGTGACCCCCAAAATCTAATCAGTTCATTGGCTCTGCAAGATACATACATGACCAAAGTTTGGCAGGAATCCATCAGTCAGTTCTTAAGATAACGCGATCACAAACTGTTTTTGCATACATAATGAGCGCTGTGACCTTTGACCCTTGACCCCATGACCCCACAAACTAACCAGTTCATTGGCTCTGCAAGTAACATACATGACCAAAGTTTGGCAGGAATCCATCAATCGGTTCTTGAGATAACGCGATCACAAGCTGTTTTTGCATACATAATAAGCCCTGTGACCTTTGACCTTGTGACCCCCAAAAT
The DNA here is from genome assembly GCA_003118195.1 of Hemicentrotus pulcherrimus. Taxonomy (NCBI): domain Eukaryota; kingdom Metazoa; phylum Echinodermata; class Echinoidea; order Camarodonta; family Strongylocentrotidae; genus Hemicentrotus; species Hemicentrotus pulcherrimus. The sequence continues at coordinate 88,508 of BEXV01000531.1, read as the reverse complement.
CTAATCAGTTCATTGGCTCTGCAAGATACATACATGACCAAAGTTTGGCAGGAATCCATCAGTCAGTTCTTAAGATAACGCGATCACAAACTGTTTTTGCATACATAATGAGCGCTGTGACCTTTGACCCTTGACCCCATGACCCCACAAACTAACCAGTTCATTGGCTCTGCAAGACACATACATGACCAAAGTTTGGCAGGAATCCATCAATCGGTTCTTGAGATAACGCGATCACGAGCTGTTTTTGCATACATAATGAACGCTGTGACCTTTGACCCCATGACCCCAAAATCTAATCAGTTCATCGGCTCTGCAAGATACATACATGACCAAAGTTTGGCAGGAATCCATCAATCGGTTCTTCAGATAACGCGATCACGAGAACGGGACATACGGACGTACGTACGGACATACGGACGTACGTACGGACAACCCGAAAACATAATGCCTCCGGCTACTTCGTAACGGAGGCATAAAAAGCCAACATCGGCATTGGCTGAAATACAATGTAAAAGGCGGTATTTCGTTTTTCCAAAGGTTTTTTCAAACTATCAAATATTTGTGGTTGTACACAATATTAGAAATCGTTACAGATATTTCAGCCGTCTCTGAACCAATTTTGATCAAACAAAGATGATTTTGTCATTTGAATTGTATGTTCTTTCAAATCAGTTTTTCATTATCTCACAAAAAAAATGTTTTATGTAGCACCCTCCGCAACAGAACTCAACTATTCCTTTAAGGATTATAAAAAGTCTTTAGTAATTCTGTTAATCCTATTTTTGCAATCAATAGTTGACAGATCTTACCATCCTACTAAGTTCAAAGTCTTTGAATACTAGATGTTTTGGGGTCTGATACATAACACATCAAACTTTTTGTCAAGCTTCTCAATAGCACAAATGAAGAAAGAAAAAAAAATATATATATCAAGAATCATATGAAGATATGGCACAATATAAAGAACCGCTTTCGTTAAATATGACACTTTCCATTTAACAGAAATTCTCTTTACTAACAGGACTAACAGCTGCAAACAAAATGTTTCTTTTTTATACAACAGAATGCTAGAATGATAGCTCCACACAAACATGTGTGCATGTTCATCATAATATAGTTGGTCTTAACCGAAGTTTAATGCAAAAACTAGTGTATGTAACAATTTACTGAATTACATGTACCAAAAAGCTTCAATATATGATATATTCACTAAGTTTTGACTTGCCCATAGATTGCTTTTCTCCTTTCCTGATGTTTGCACCAATAAATAATGAATGAATTAAGTTTAGTAAGTGTAATTCAGAAAATGTAAGCCCTGTAACACAAAGAAAAGTTAATGCTGAATGCTATTTTTCTAGTGAAAGACATGTACAATGGTATTTGATCAACGCATAAATTGCTAAGCTTGTTTATGCCCCCCCCCCCTCCCTCCCTTAGGCATCATGAAACAATGTATATGGCAGACAATATTTGACCATTTGAACATGTTGCCACTCATTTTATATTTTTACATTTACATACTCATACATGCTATAGGTTTGTATCCCCATGCTAAATGGAATTTTCTCATGCAATTTAAGGTGTCCTAGTAGAAGATATCAACACACTGGCAGATGGACGGATAACCTGAAAACAATATGTCTCTGAAATCATCTTTAGTGAAATACACTATAAAAGTAATTTTAAAAAAATATATTCAATGCTTATGAAATGACAATATTTCTGAACTTACTGTGCTGAACTAATGGAGTATTACTCCATTTAATAAAAAGTCACAATATTACTTGGAAAAACCAAACAAGTCACTTTTAGGCTTGTTAAGTCAATGTTAAATCAAGGTTAAGCTGTGGAAAGAATCACTCCATGAGAAAAACACTCCATTAGAAAATTTGCCCATCAAATTCACGCTCTCACTATGAATATGACAGACAAAGAAAGCGGACAAAATATACAGTTCCTCCAGTAGACAAAGGAACATCCCTTCTCTGCTATTATGTAAAAATGTGTAGAACAGGTGAATATGCATGTGACACCTGGGCCCCGTCTTACAAAGAATTGCGATCGATCGCAGTTTTGAAACAACGGTTCTCATTGGTTGATAGTGCGCGTGCTGTACAATACGCGCATGTAACGATGATCTTGATAGGCCATTGCCATGCTGAGATTGATCTCAACTCTTTGTAAGACGGGGCCCTGTTCTACATATCTTTTACATAATAGCAGTGAAGGGATGTTCCTTTGTCTATCTGAGGAACTGTATATTTTGTCTGCTTTCTTTGTCTGTCATGTTCATAGTGCCGAGTGGATCGAGTGTGAATTTGATGAGCTAACACCCTAGTAAACTGTAACTACTAGGGTAAAGCTCTAATGGGCTGTTCTCGTCATGCATCACAGGTGTGATTCCAAGGAAAAAATCACTTTGTGAGATTGACTTTGTTTTCATGACAAAATTACTCTGTCAGATTGACTTTGTTTTCATGACAAAATTACTCTGTGAGATTGCTATTTTGAGTGATTTTGAGTGATTTTGAGACAGAATCATGCATGTGCCACATGGCGCCCCACATGTGCGTAATGGATTGAGCCACACCGTATACATGTTAATACGCTACACTTTTTGCAAAGAGCACGGTGTAAACCTAACATATAGTGTGCCTGCATACAGAACTGGCAATCTACTTACAGATCTTCAAGATGGGCTGCATAGCCCTTTGAAGATTACAGTAGAAGAAGAAGACTATATCGCCTCTTACTATCCATTCACACGCCAATTTTGCTTTAGCAGTTTACAGTGTCATATCTGAATACGGTTTGATGATTCCTTTGAAGCAAACTTTGTAAATATTGGCATCTAGATAAGAAATATCCACCAGTAGTTAACATCAGATGCAACCATCACATCATAAACACACTGGCTGTGTGTTTTAGTTTGTTATATAATGTCATGCTATGAAAGAAGAGCATCAAATTGACAACCATTATTGAAGCATGGAATCTTACTCCAGGCATTCTCAGTGGACGGCACCTGATTTGGAAGTCTCTGAACTGTTTGGATAAACCACAGTCGATGACTTTGTCTTTTCTTCTGTCTCCTCCTCCTCCTCCTCATCTTCACTCTCCTCAGAACTGAACATCATAAAAATGGTAACAAAAAATACAAACATCAAATAGATATTCCAAGAAACTACTACAAGATAGCACAAAATATCACAGAAATATAGTTTTTCAAACTAGGAACAGAGTGTGAAAAAATAATAACTCATCAAGATACATAACAATATATTCCAACACTCAAGGGCATACACGGAACTATCAGGCCCTACTTTGCAATTCTTGTCATAAAACCAATGCTAACAGGGTGTAATAGTAATTTTCTGTACTACCACTTATGCATGACAAAATCAATTGTCGTTTTATTTACACATGAAATGATTGCCAACTAAATTATTAGCTTAAACATCAATCACCTTCATAAAAGAAGTGTATGAAAAGAAAAGGGGTGAAGAAGCGTGTAAGAGGAAAAAATAAATTAGTGCATTAATTAATAAGAAGAATATCCTGCTAAACATAATGAAAACTTTTTTCGATTTTTGCAACCTTAATTACACGCAAAGTTGATGATAAATCATACTGAAAATATTACATACCTATCACTTTCAGAAGATTCTTCTTCATCACTGTCTTCATCCTCATCATCGTCCTGGTCATCATCGTCCTCATCGTCCTCATCGTCATCCTCATCATCGTCATCATCTTCATCGCTCTCGTCTTCACTACTGCTTCCATACAGCTGTCGGTGCCATACTAGAAAAGTGAAAATAAACAAAAGACATTCAAATATACGCGTATTCAGGATTTTCATAGACTGATATTTTAACACTCACTTAGCAATATCATTCACAAATATTTTGTTAATGTTCACTGCATTGTTTATCAATTCAAATTGTAGAACATAATACTTGAAGAAAAATTGTCAATCCCTAAAGGTTTAATGGAGGATGAGACCCAACTCCCATGACCCCCCCACCCCCCAGAAAAAGAAAAAGAAAAAGATATATATATATATTCAGCATGAGATGAATTAAGTTACAATATCACTCATTGTAAGATAACGCAGGAGTTTAGAACACAACATTCTCATTGATCATAAGTTGTAAATTTTATGATTATTGCTCACTGATTCAATACCCCAAGTACTTAAAGGAGTTTGAAGACGATAACAAAAATGATTCTATACTCACTTCTTTTCATCATCTCTTCAATAAGTGGCTTGAACTGTAAGCATTCTGCATTTTCAGGTTCATATATCAGAACTGTTAAAAGAAAGATGTATTAAAGGGATAGTTTAACAATGTTAAATCTGAGATACACCGCCCTACTTGTTATCAGTGTCTGTGATGTGGTGTAATATTGAAGTCCTAAAAAAATTGCACTTTAAAATGATCAAGAAATTCCTCAAAAAAGTAAAAATCTTTGAGTGACCAGTTTTCAAAACTTATATTCCAATCATAAATATCTTGATAATCAGACAGGCGATCGGCTTGTAAAAGTCATGGGGTTCCTGACTGACCCAAATGTTTATAAACATCATTGCAGCATGAGCTAAATCCAGAATTTTGGTTCAGAATCTGAGGCAAAGTTACCGGATCCCTTTAAAAGGAAATAACGTAACTAAAGTTGTAGGTACATGAATTTGAATTATAAAACATTCTCCAAATTATACTACTTTAATTATTTAACTTGTGTTTTAAGAATCAAAAGAAAATGATATCTTGGTAAACAAAATTGATTTAAATGTAAGAGATACAATGCATATCACCCTTTCTTAAATATTGACAATAGAATGAATGTCCTAAACTTTAATCACCATTCAGCTTGGATTAAATACAACCTAAATCTTAGTTCAGTCTAAATTTCTGAATAATTTTGAATTACCGGTAGCAATTTTGTGTGTGTGTGTGTGTGCTTTTACTTACTCATTTTACACAGCTTATCTGCAGTTTCATAGTCTTCTTCCATCACAGAATCTAGGAACTGAAAACAAAAAATCAATTCAATGCCTATTTTTGAAGTCCTGACTGTCAAATGTTTTACAATGAAAACTTCTGATGGAAATGTATAACATCATCCTGAGTGTGAAAAGAATGCATCAAACAATGAAAGAATATTTTTGTTATCATGTTATTCAATGTTATTTCAAACAATAATTACTCTCTGGAAAGAAAGAAACGGGGAGCACAAATCCCCAATATTTACCACTAATTTTACATTGGCATGTTTAAACTTACTTCTCCCATGAGTTCAATTGGAGCAGTTGGTCCTTCTTCCTCATCATCATCCTCCTCCTCATCATCTTCATCGTCATCCGTCTTAGTCTTGTCAGGTTTATCGTCTCTACTGTCTTCAAGGAATGGTGGAGGTCCAGCAGTGGCTCCCTTACTCGAACTGGGTTCATTACCTGTAATGGATATGATCATCACCTTAATGAATATAATTTGAAAATAAAGAAACCGAATGTTTCTCTGATCTCACTTGGAGGTGAGCTATTTCATTTTCTTGTTATGTAATTAAACTATCATGTGCACATTTGATGTTGATATATCAGGCTACTTTACTGACAAGCTTAAAGGATATCAAAAATCGATTTTGTTTAGAGAAGATGACAACAGTTTTAAATTTGTTAACTAGTCTTATCTTCTACCTGGAAAGGGTGGTCAAAACTTACGGCAACACTCACATCTCTTCTCCAAAGTTAACCAATGACAAGCTAAATGACTGGATTCACAAGGTCAATTACCATTCTGTCCATAAAATGATGAAATAAATTTTAGAGTCCCATCCCTTACAGTTAAGCTCATAACCATGCAGAAACAGTGAAAATAAACAACTTCTCAACATGTAACGATGGCTTGTTCAAGTACATACAGCTTCATAAAATACAAAATATGAAATAATCAATCTCACCTGGATTCATTTCTGCTTGGCCACCTGTTGAAACATAGTAAGAATCAGACATGGTGGAAGAAGGGTCTTTATCTGGAAATGTTACGAAAGTTGATTTCCAATTATTCGACAAGCCATCATCAAAAGGGCAACAGTTTGATATCAAAAAGTATTGGGTAGAGGAAGAGAGATGACATTTTGTGGTTTTGGCAAATATGTTTTAAGAGTCTCAATGGCTATCTGAGCAGTGTGCTAGTGAAGAGGAATATATGACCCAAAGGAAGTCCGATTTTTAAACAAATTGCAGTGTATTGCAATATCTGAAGATATCGCATTTGTTCTTTGGTTCTTAGTGCTCATTCTAACTTGCCAGTAATAATCACAATTGTCTCTACATGTTATCAAAATATGTGCTTGCTTTACTTAAATTAATCTACTTTAAAAGTAAAATTGCATATCTCTCACCTTTCCTCTTTGCTGCACTCCCTGACTTTCTCCTCTCTTCATGTTGTTTGATCTCCTTGTCCTTCATACTCAACTGCTCCATCAGATAGTTCAACCTCTGCTCTGTATGTTCCTTCTCTGACAAAACATTAACCCCATCACCGTTCCCTCCATTCACACCCACTCCTATCACCCCCTCAGCTTCATGGGATAGTCCACCAGTGGCTCCCAAAGTCTTGTTTTTGTCTAAATGTGTATGGCTTGTTCCATTTGTAAGAGAGGGTGTTAGCCTGGCAACGTCTTCTGGCACAAAGTCCCAATTTTCATTCTTTGGAATTCCATGCCTGATGAGGAATGTAGAGAGAAATAAAGATAACAGTGTCTAATATCATTAAATCATAGATGGATCTTATATACCGGTATTCATGTAAAATTAAATTGTTGCGTTGCTATATAAATATATATCTTGAATGGGTGAAAAATTATGTCTCTTCTATATTCAAACTTTGTGATTGTAAAGATGGATTTGGCTGTTTTCTTTGTATTTTGTTTGTTTAATATGTCAAACCCATATATATCATAGCTAAATTTTGTCTGATTTTTCTTTAAAATGTCACATATGTGGGACTAATTCAGTCTCTTTTGACGTACTTTCCCTGTTTTGTTTTTGTTACCTTCCCAGTATACTAAGCACTTAATTGGGTTTGAAATTAACAAAACATTGCAAAACATTTCAGTACCGTAAAACTCATTTTTTCAAGTTCCATTTCACTGACTGTAGTATCCCTAACTTAAGGTTCATCTGTGAAAAAATTTAAAAGAAGCTAATTTCAACTGATTTGGGTAGGTATGGGTATGGACAACTACCAAAAAAAAGGAAGGAAGGTTGGGGGTTGGGGAGAATTTTTTATTAGAGGTCAAAGGTCAATGACCTTTGCCTAAATCACTAAAAATCGTATTTCTGCATTAAAATATGATATACAGATGATCTTGGTGTCAAAATGCACAGGATTACAAAGGTAGATGACATAGAATAACTACTGACCCTTGGAATAAAATCTTGACCTCCGAAAATGAGGTCAAAGGTCAAAAAACTATTTTATGTCTAAAATGCCATATTTATAACATTAAAATTACCATATCATATAAAAAGTGAGCACAAACAAATCAAAGAGGCTAATTTCAACTTATTGTGGCAGATATGGGGGTATGGGGGTTATTATTTATTCCAAGAGCAGAGGGGAAGGGGTAAATTTCCTTTCTGAGGGTCAAAGGTCATTGACCTTGCACTAAAACACTATACATTGTATCTCAGCAACAACATAAGGTATATAGATGATCTTGGTATCAAAATGCACAGGATTACGAAAGAAGATGACATAGAATAACTACTGACCCTTAGAATAAAATCCTGACCTCCAAAAATTTGGTCAAAGGTAAAAAAAATTATGTTTATCATGAAAATGCTCTGTTGGTAAAAGGAAAATGACGTAATTATATTTAAAAAGTGCACATAAAAATCAAAGAGGCTAATTTCAACTTAATGTGGCCGGTATTGGGGTTATTGTGTATTCCAAGAAGAGAGGAGGTGGGGGAAATTTCCTTTCTGGGGGTCAAAGGTCATCGACCCTGCACTAAAACACAAAAAATTGTATTTCAGCAACAGCAAGTTTTACATAGGCGTCAATGATCTTGGTGTCAAAATGCATAGATACCGGCCTAAACAAAATATGAAATGGATTCTTTACCACCAAAATACAAGGTTGAGGGTCAAAATGAGCAGGGGGGGGGGGAAGGGGGTTAAAGTTTACTAGAGTCTATTAGTTTGTGTATGCAAAGTATATGTACAATTTGCAGATACTACTCACAACTTAGAACTTACCGTAACAATTGGCAACACAATACAAATTATTAATCCTCAGTCTGTTTCCTCTTCGTCGCTACCAATAGCTTCTTCTGCATCTATACTTTCTGTTCCACTGGAGCAATGTCCACAGCACACTCCAAATGCAGATACACATGACATGCCAGCTTTCATGCAGCTGCATTTCATGTTTTAACACTGCCTCCCCCTTCTTTGCATTTGCAACAAATTCCTTTAAGAAGGTTGTTTGGTGTGATACCAACAGACAGCATCTTTCGTCTGAGTTTTCTGTTGGAATCTTACTTCTATCCTTTTCCTTTGGGATCAAGAATAGTGGTGTCAAGATGCTTCCATGAAGATGGGTTACTATTATTAAGGAGAGGAGTGTGGTGCACCTTGCAGAGAGTCCTGTATACAGCAGAGAAAGTGATGTCGACTCTAACTAAGAACCATTGGCATTGCATAGAATAATTGACTGCCTAAGGGTACGTAGGACATAGAATATTTATAAAAAAACGGCAGAGCTGACTGGCTGTCCAATTCATTAACACAAGAATAGTATTAACAAATTTCATTTGGACAGCCGAGAACTAACTTTGGAACATTACTGTAAAATAACAAAATTAAAGAGATGGATATATATGAATTATGTAATGAGGACCTTTCAGAACTCAACAACTCTTCATTATTAGAGCGATTGGAACGAAAATGGACAAGCAACACTCCTATGATAGTCTATCGTAGATGCCGAAACCTTTTCTTGCAACAGTAGCTGACCCCGGTCCAAACAATTCTCTTCACAATGTCATGATGAGGAAACAAAAAAAGCATGAAATTGGCAATATGCTAAAGGAAACAGCAACAAAAGTTGACTTGGACATAAACAGCAAGATGCATGTTGTTGATAAAGGGTAGTTACTTTACCAGGTAAAGCGGTCTAGTTGGTCAACCATCAAGAATTTAGTTGATACATTATGTCAGGTATATGTTCAAAACAAATTCAAGGATGCTACTGTAGTGTTTGATGGCTACGTGGAAGAATCTTCAACGAAAGATCATGAACATATGCGGCGCCTGGTTGGGAAGAAGGTTTCTTTGGACTATATCATGCGACAGAGAGGTTTTCCTGGCAAATGAGAAGAACAAAGAAGCCTTAATCACAAAGATATCTGCAGGGATGGCAAGCCACAATATCACTGTACGTCATGTCTGCAATAGACATGGTCGGAAGTGTGAATTCCCCAGTTGATGTTGTTTTCCAGAACACCAATACATGTATTTTGATGTTGCTCTGCTCATAGGCCTATCCACTATACTCATTTGTATTTCAAAGCAGGCTCTGATGGTCTTTACGACATCTGTAGCATTGAAAAAGAAGAGTTCCTCTTCAAGTATGGCTGGTCTGGAAATGACACTGTTTCATACATTCATGGACATACCAAATGTGCTCTCTACAAATGCTTTTAACCGACTCCAAAATTCGAACAGCTGGGTTAAAAGTAATGCAGATCGCAATATGGCTCTTGGATACTCCCCTCGAAAAGTCTTGCCTATGAAGTTCAAGAAGCAAGCAGCCAAGAACAAAATCAACCCTGACCGCCTTCCACCAACGGAAGATGCAACAGCTCAACATTCCCTTCATCACCATCTTCAAGTTATGGTATGGAAGCATCCTGACACCTCTTTTCTTGATCCCAAAGGAAAATGATGGGAGTTAGATTCCAAAAGAAAACTCAGACCAAAGATGCTGTTTGTTGGTATCGGGCCAGACAACTTTCTTAAAGCTGCATGAAAGCTGGCATATCTTGTGTATCTGCATGTGGAGTGTGCTGTATACATTGCTCCAATGGAACAGATAGCATAGATGCAGAAGAAGTTTTTGGTAGCGATGAAGAGGAAACAGACTGAGTACTATTAATATGTATTGTGTTGCCAATAGTTTCTGTAAGTTCTAAGTTGTGAGTAGTATTCTGCAAATGGTTGATTATAAATGCACATATACTTTGCATACACAAACTAATAGACTCTAATGAA
>BEXV01000531.1:55240-69218 GCA_003118195.1 Hemicentrotus pulcherrimus | reverse complement strand
CTCCCTTGTTTCATCCTAATCATCCTTCACATTAATTCACTAAACTACTTGCTCTTTTTCCATCTCTGTTCTATATTCACACAAACATTCAAACACACATCCAAACACACATATTAACATACTACATGTACATGTAAAAGTATCAGTGGCATAGCTACAGCGAGACACAAGGTAGACCCATCATATGGCCAATTTTTAAAAAACAAAATAACATAGATAAATTAGAAAGAGAAGCGGGGAAAGGGATCATGAAATAAAGAAGACACAACCCTCTCCTAATTAATGGACTTGTTACTTTGGAATTCATCCACACAGTATTAAAGACCAGTGCCCATCCCCCATATTGTCCTTGCACACTCAATGTCTGGTTTTCACCCACACAACCCCACTGGTATACAATTATGTTTCCCTCTCTTTCCTTCTCAGTCATAAGTGAAGCCATTCAATATAAACAAACTCAAGGTTTCAAGTTGAAAATGGAATTTTATGCATCTATATTTTTAAGAATCACCAGCATGCAAAAATAATGGACAACAATGTTATTTTCCTGAACATCTCTTTAACTGTAATCAGACTTCATAGTTAGTTACATTTTGATTGATGAATCAATTTTCCTCTCATTATAAGCATGCTAGATTAAAAAGAAGAATTTGTAAAGCCTGTTATTTTTTCCAAGAAATCATCTGCATATACCATAGAATAAAACCATGTTTTAAAAAAAATTGAAAGATCATATTCGTTCAGCTCTTGTTATTTTCATGAAGTAAATAAATGTTAACAACAAGGGGTAGGGGTTTACCTAACAAACTGCAAATATATAGAATATAGAGCTTATATGATACACTAAGTATAAAAAAGAATTATCTAAAGGGACACTAATCAAAATCATGCCTCTAAAAATTACAATAAAAAACACATTTCCCCTGTAATTTATCCTTTCTCAGCACATGCTATGTAAAATGCTTTGATTGGACAAAATTTAATTTGGTAAAACAAACTTGCACACTTTTCAGGCTATTCAATAATACAATGTAAACAAAGATAACACTAACCACAGCCACACCTTTGCCATAGTAATATATTTTATTCTTTGTAAGTCATTGATGAGCACTTTCAATCTTTGTTCTCATTTTGAATACCATGTATCAGTGAGAGTGAAAGTTTGCATTTCTATGACAATCTATACAACCCTTTTCATATTTCTGTGTATTGTCTTTTGTATGGAATATATGCTGAGAAAGGATACACAATGATACCATATTTTCAAATATCTCTTATCTTTATAATGACTCCATTTTATTTGTATTTTGGGCATAGCATACCGGTGGGCCAATTTTTAAGTAAAAAATACCACAAGTGCTCTCTTTAAGTATGCATATAAAGTGATTATAAGTTAAAAGCTAAACATATGAATTTCAAACTAGGTCTTGGTTTAAATTTACATACTGCAATATTTACATATTTATCTTTATCTAAACGAATACTGTATCCTCACACATACTATGTACATTGCACTTATAAAAATAAAATGAGAAGTACAAATCATAGAATATGCATATATTTTCTATCAAGTTGTGATTTTGTTCCCTTGCCCTCATGAGAAATTGGTACAATAAATGTGTAAAAATGTGGGAGGGGGGAGGGAAATAGACCTAAATATATCTATTTTATATAATGTAAAAAAGTGTTCAAATTAAATCATTTTTATGTTTCTGATGTAAATTTACCAATTAATATTATTCACAAATGAGAGAGAAAATATTGAATAAATCTGAAGTCTCAATTTATGAAACGACCACTTCATGTACAACAATATTAACTATTAACACTTAAGTCGGCAGTAAACACCTAGCCAAGGTTTTTATACGTTCTTTATAACATAATTTCCTTAACACTCAGGATATTTCAGAAGTTAAATTAAAAATTGAGAACTATTATGTGCAAGCCCACTGGGTTCTTTATCAATGCTAAGACGCAAACCTTTCTGTACGACTTAGCAGACAAAAAAACCCATGTGAAATTGACATCACACAGCTGTCCTAGGAGTTGTATCAATGAAATTCTGTGTACATGTAAATAGAGTATGTGTATGTCCCTTCAATCAATAAAATAAATCATGATCATGACATTATACATTAATACAAACACATTAGAAAGATTCCATAAGTGAATATAGAAAAATATGTTGTTCACTACATCATACGATTTGAATGACAAAATGTCCAACAATCTATTTAATCTTTCTTTTGGTTAATATTTTAACTAGAACATATGCATTTCAAAATGAAAACAATACTGTCAGAACCAATAGATGCACATTTATCAAGATATAAAAATTTTCTTATCTGTATGAAAACACTAGGTGTGGTTAGGCCTAACAACCTCATAACCATAAAACAGAAACTTTTTTTATAGTGTTTAAGATGAACTTCATAAATTACTTCAGAGAGGATCAAAGTACATATACTTATCTTTTAATCTCTTATGATTGCATTACGTCTTTACACATATCAACAGCCTCATTTGCTCCAGCAACCTACTTAACATTTTATATAGAGCACTACCTAACCTCCCTGCTTACTACTAGAAAGTGAGAAAATAATCGACACCTAGAATCTAGATAGTTTTCCCCCACACGACATACAACTGTTCACTTTTGTGAGCTTTCTATATGATCTTGATTATGAGGAGTAGGAGGGTAAACACTGTCCTCTGAGACTGCCTCGTTCACCTGTCCTTCATCTGTAGACTGTAGCGTTGCTGATGATGGTGGGCGAGAATCCGTCTCTAGTCTCACTTTCTGTATGTCAAAGAAGAAAACAGCAGGAAAAAATAAACATCCAAGTAATAAAGATGAACATAACTCAAGAATGTTTAGTCCATATGATACTGAACTGAAGCACGAAACCAAGACAGAAAACAAGAACAGGACAAAGGTATTGTACACATTATGTACATCAATGAGTAAATAAGTCATGATGATGATTAAGAAACAAACAACACCAGAAAAACAAAGAGTAAAACCAGTTTTTGAAAAAGGACTTGAGACCATACTTAATAACACAAAACATGATAACACTCCAATGAGGAACATGTACCGGTACTATACTTTTCAGGATCAGACATGAAGAGATTTCTAAAGACATGAACACACCAACATAAAGAACCTTGCATCAATTGAAAAAAAAAGAACTAAATGACAGCAAAAACATACAATTAACAAGGTGATATAGAACCCACAGTGCTAGATATGAAGCCACTTCAAAGTCACAAATAGGCAATGTCAAGAATAAGTGTAAGTGGTATAAAGCCTGGTATTAAAGGTATTACAAAGTTTTGGGAAATTTTGTAAAGTGGGTGGATAGTGATTCTTTACAATTTTGATATATTTGGATGCCCCTGTGGATGTATCAAAAGCACTAGAAATTTTAGACCCTAAAACACTTCTGCTTTCGAGAAAAATTTAATCGGTGCTCCTGCTAAATGTTGATGAATTTCAAAAAAGCTCCTACGGCCGTACAATGGTAGCTGCGACCATGAAAATCTCAGAATATGTAGATGTGGTATATAATTTCCGAACAGAAATAGCTGATTGGTTGATTTTAGTCAATAAACATTGTTTTATAGCTTTATTAATATCTTGACCTTGATAGGGATCTATTTAACATAAAGTGTTTCTTATTTACAATTTCATAACTTAAGAGTCGATTTTGACCGCTACAACGATCACTGAATAATATAGGATCGCATATGCTTTGAATATCTTCATTTGAACCACATTCAGGACCCCATACCAAAACTTTGTATTACCTTTAAAAAGAATCTAGACTAGAGGAGGAGGAGGCAGTAAGTTAACATGGGTGAAAGGGATACTGTACAATCGATTACTGTATGTTTCTGGATCATTAACAAAAACAATTTACGAGACATAAAAAAGAAGATGATCTAAAAGAAAACCAGGTATCAGGAAAGAAAATTAGAACCACAAGGACAGCCCAAAAGTACACTAAACATTACAGAACAGATCAGAGTCCCCAGAATTTTGTCTTGGCTGATTTTCTGCAAGAAGTACAAAGACAACAATTCTTGATGCTTAAATGAAGTATCCACAATGTGGGTTAATATCACTATCCATAATTGTTTATAAAATTCCATACAGACATGACATTCCAATAACTGAATCTAAAATAGACAGCATGTATCCAGAAATCTAGTTAAGAAATGTAATTGCTACATGCACATGCACAGGAATAGAACACCATCCTCACTATATCAAGTCTGGTATACAATGACAAAAGATGGGCTACACATGAAACACACAAAATGTCAAAAGAACCCAATTCCTTGCAACTTTCCTAGTCATTCTTCTCCTTCCCGACCTTCCCCATCATTCACAATATGTGATGGTTATTCACCGGACCACCGTTCCAGAGCTCGGAGAGCTCCTTGCGGCACACCGCTACGGCTAGGGTAGACAGCACTGTGCAGGGTACCAGGTACAGAAGAGCAGGCTGACCTGTCTGCATTAGGATGAGGGCTATGAAAGTGATGACCAGTCCTACACCGTATGCTGAGAAAGATGAGAGAGAGAGAGAGAGGGTATACATTCTGGTTTAGTAGGTTTGCTCACTCTTTGGTGCATTGCATATTGACTCATGCAGTAAACTCATCAAAACATTCAAATCAAGTGCTGAGAGCTAGAGGAGCACAGAGTCTTAATTTTGCACAAAGTTAATTCCTGCCCTCCTGTCTAACTCTAAATAATAAATAAAGATACAGACTTAAAAATTGAAATCAAGTAGATTCAAACTTTAGAAGGTTGTGACGTTTTTTACCTACTTATTCAAAGATCTACTTCAGTAGCAAAAAAATTGAATTCAGCAAGCATCTTGTGAATAAGGCATTTGCATATACTCCTGAAAGTTTACATAGTTCTAGGGCAAAATAAAACAAGGATTACCAGGTCCCACCACCATGTTGCATGTAGACATTGGATTGCCTGATCATGTGTTCATTACTGACAATATTAAATGAATAGATATATTCAGTCATGGAATACAAGTGAAAAAAAGGCAAGTCACTTTGTTTGAACTTTCATACAATACAAAATAACACATATCATGTACCATAAAGTACTCACCAAGAACTGATGTGATGTAATAGATCCTAGGGGATTTGACCTTTAGATCAAAGGTGTGGCAGAAACCAACAAGCAGGCCTGTCCAATCAAATAGATAGATGACAATAATAATTGTTATTTAAACATATTTCTGGCTTACACCCAGCAAATAAGATCGATTGATCAATCTGTATTTTTTTTCAAATGACACAAATCTTGGAACCAGTGGGTGTAAGCCGCAAATATGTTTAAATAATTGAAATTTCTCCTAAGAAGCATTACATTTTAAAAATAATGATTGTGTTCACATGAATGATTTTACGAAGCCGTTTTTATCATTAGTGTAACTACTGTTCATTCATAAATTTCTCTTTGCCACAGGATGTAGTAAAGCAGAACATATCTGTCTTAATTACTGTTTAGATTCATGCAAATAAAAGACCTGAAGAAAGCCACAAACTCTTTGAAATTGTCATCAAATTATTCTGTCTTGGGTGTTCTTGATCGGTATATCACTGCCAATTCATGAAGCACATGGAGTTTAGAAAATGAAATGAAATTACAATTCAATGACATATGCTCAGAGATAATAAAACAGACTTCCAGTTTACAAATGCTTCAGGAAGGAAATGAATGTAAGTTCATCAAGCTATGCACAGTAAATCAAAATCTTTGTTAATTAAATGTAATGTTTTTGATAGTTAAACAAATAAATTGGTATATCAAGTTCATCACCTATAAAGAGTGTAAGAGTATTCCTGCCTTCATATAATATTAACCATTAGTTGAATTTGTTTAAATCTAATGAAAATGGAGTCAATTGCAGCCAAATTTGAGAGTAGTTTTGAAGAGAAAAAATAGGCTTCTCACCGGGTACAAGAATGTCTCCAAATCCTAGCATGGAGTATACATTGCACACAGAGAATACTGAGTGACAGAGACGTGGCACTGTCAGCAGGACAGGAATCTAGAGAAGAAAAAAATAGAGTACCGCGATTATGTACATGGCCTTAGAATACATGGGTGGATCCAGAAGTTTCTTAAACTGGGGGGAGGGGGGGGGGGTTCTCACCTCTACTGTGCTTCAATAATCCTCTACTGTGCTTCAATAATTTATTTTGTGTAAGATTAGGAGATGCAATATCAGGAGATAAATTAAGGAATATTGACAAACAAGCAAAAGAGACAAAAAGGATGATAGACAGAGAAAGAAATTTAAAAGAGAGCAAGGTAGGGTATAGACAGAAAGAGAAGGAAATGAAAACAAAAGTCATTTGAGAAAAAGAGAGATGACACGATGGGAGAAAGAGAGTCTACAGACACACATTCAACAATTGGATAGACAAATATGTAGTGAATTACTGACAAAGGTGACAAGGGAATAGCTAAAGAGAGAAAAAGACAGATTTTACGAGTAAAACAACAAACATACACAAAATAATAAATTACCTGTTCTGAAGCTGACTCGCCACCAGTGGCTACTTTAACCATCACACTCTCTCCAGTCTGAAAAGTCAATTAGGAGTGGATATTTTCATTAAATAAGTTAACAAATAAATAATTGCAGAGTATATCTTTTCTTTCCAAAATATCAAGTCATAAAATAAACATCATCTTGCAAAGTTTCAGATGAAGATTACAATATTATCCCATGAAGAATTACAAGTGGCCTTCAGGTTCCAGACAATAGTATTCAGATTCAGTGAATGACCTCCCACTATTAAATAGACCAAACATGTACCGTACTGAGAAATACTACTAGTAGTCTTGTACTACTCACCTTTGTAAAATGAGGAGTGATGAAAACAAAGAAGACATCGTAGACAAACAGGAGTGATAGAAGGAGAACACATGTCTGTGTGAAGAAGACAAAATGCATGATATAACCAGTACATAGTTATAATAATAATAATAGCCAGTTCTTATATAGCACTTTTTAGGACCGAAAGCCCTCTCAAAGCGCTTTACAGATAATTACCCCGGTCATATTCAGGCTTACCTGCACACAATGTATGCACATTCTCCACTCTCTTTATTATACAGTATGCTACAATAGCTAGTACATACTTGCAAAGAAGCCTACAACCTTCACCTGTGTGGTGACAATAAACCATTTATCTCAACAATAAATTATTGGAGCCCAGATATTATTTGGGCCTTGTCTTTGGGGGTGTATAATTGCCTAAGTGTTAAAAATCCTATACTGGTAACTACCTCAATGATACTTGAGTAATGACCAGACACTTGCTCCAGAATTTATTTTGTCAAAGTTAGGGGGATAAGAAAAGGGTTGCAATAGTGTTAGGTCAGGTTCGTGGTGAGGGCTAGGTAAAGTGGTGGGTGATCCAGGGTTTGGTTAATGTAGGAAATTGACAACGAAGCAATTGTTGCTAGAGCATGTGCCATTTTAACCATTTTAACCAGGGGGTAGTTTTCCCCATGACTTGTCTCTAGAACATTTACGATCCTAATTGCTGAGCCCTCCCCTAAAATATCACTGTAATACAAAACAAAGGATCTTTGGAAAACTCACTTTGAAGTTTGGCAGACGAACCACCTTCAGTACGCTGATACAGAAGCATATGCCTAAGAGATCCAGCAAGATCCAGGCAAATGACTCCTTACGATAAAAGAACCATGTGAGGACAAACGCTCCACAGCCAAGCCATAGTATGGCACTTATGACAGTGGGACGCTTCTGGAACACAGGAATTAGGGGCAGTCTGAAGAGAAATGAATATTTCATTAGATCGCTGATAAAATGGAATATATTAAGCATTATAGCTGCACAAGGTTTTTTCTTCATATATTCGCTGTGACCTATTTAAATTCTCCACTGAGCGGGAAAATGAAAATAAAAGAGAAATTAATCCTATGCATATTTTTTTAAATGGTACATCCTTTCCGGCAGAATATACTATGCAACAACAAAAGAATGCATCTCCTAATCTATTGACTGGGGAAAGAAGTGAATACATCTGAAAGATAAACTTACCTTTCTTTACAAGGGAAAGCAAAATTTACAGCAGGTAGCAATGTAGTATGCATGCCTGACCAAGCTCCAATGCAGTATAGGGCAATCACAACATACACTGAAATAAAGATGAGAAAGGAATAAAAGAAAAAAATTGAACATGATATGGTGATTAATTCATGCAAATTCTTCCTTATCATTTCATCATAATCTGTTTGCTTTGTTTCTTTTCTATACAGATTGCCACCAACCACACAAGTGACCTTAAGCATAATCCTTAAACCCTGACCTTTACCCTAGTCCTAAACCTAACCCTGACTCTAAATACAATGTATTGGTTCATGGTATTGTATTATGCAATTAAGCCCACAAGGAATATTGAAAATGATGAGTTAGCAACACAGGATATTGACACCATTACCACAGACCTGGAAAAGAATACATGTAGCTGACTTACCGACTGGGCTGTAGAAGAAGAAGAGGAGAAGAAGCATAACCATGACCATTAGGACCCAACAGATAACGATAGGAGGGGTGATAGTCACAGATTCTGCCTCCTCACTCTCCTCCTCATCAGATTCACTTGAGTCCCCGCTGTTCACATTCTGGTAGTGACCCTGGCCATCCCGTCTCTCATGTCTCTTTTCTCGCTTGTGCCTGTGGGTAGTAACATCAGTCAACAGTAACAAACAAACGCAAAAAGTGAATTTTTGATAAGATTAATATTGACTTCATTTATAGTGCACTTACATCCATCCCAGGGGGTGCTCACGTGCTTCAGTGACAATTGCTCCACCAATAGTCGATTTCTTACAATATCTATAACCCTGGACATAACACTATACCTTATCCTATTAAACCTTACCTTACATTGAACCCAATTCCAATCCTCACCCCGACCCTACCATAACTCTCTATCCTTCACAAACTTAAGCCTAGAGCAAATGTCACTGGAGCATGTGTCAGATCACTAAATAAATTGAAAAAGATAAAGAATCCCTGTCAGTTTGGTCCCCCACCCCCTTTGAAGAATATCAAATTGGTCTGTATAATAACATTGACATAACCCAAAACTCTTAGCAATAACAGGAAGCTTACTGCTTGTAACCCATGAGTCCTGCCCAGAAGCCTCCAATGGCCACAGTACCAGTAGCCATTAGCCAGATCACTATCATGTTATAGTCCCATTCCGGTGGTTCGGGGCTGTAAAAGGCCACCTCAGGAGTTGGACCTTGATTCTGTAAGGGGAGAATAGGGAAAACAAAACTACTACTACATACAATCAGACATGAACCACATATATCGCAAAAGAATAAAATAAAAAAGCAAAATAAAATGATGTAAGCATGGTGCGCCTTACTTGTCTGTATCTTATACATGCAGATAAGCATGTTTACTTACAGGCCTTAATTGCATGCAGCAATTACCTTAACTTTACTATTCACATTGCCGCAGTGTTTTTTTTTTCCTTGGCGATTTACTGCATCAAATCAGAGGTTTTCTTGTAATTCACACCAGTATTCATTCATAGATATTCATTCAAAACTACAGGTAGCAATTTTTTTAGTGGATAATTGCAAACAGCATGTAAACTACATTGAAATGAAACATGGAAAACTCAAATGGATACAGATAATAGCAAGCAAATCTCAAAATCAACATTACATTATCCTATGGACTTAGAATGAGTGTATCCCCATTATGAATCATAAGAATAGAACAAAATAAGTACCGGGGTATAAGTTTATTTAGGAAGGAGATTAATTATTCAACTTCTAAAACATATAACACTCACGGTTAGGTCTTGGAAGTCTTTGTCTTCCAGGAGAACAATGGGTATATCAATCTTGACAGATTCATTGAAGGATGGGGCAGTCTAATAGGGAAAAAATGAGAGTAAAATTTAATCTTTCTCTACTTCTCAAACATCTACATGTATGAATGCGGATTGCAATGTTATTGATGTACCGGTAAACATTATACCAAACTGGAATGATACAGAAGTGTTTGGCTTTACTCGTTGCTACATAACTTCATCATTTTTTATAATAAAAAAATTACAATTTACGTTATCATACGAATGTGAAAATCTGAAATACACCATTTATGTAAAATTCCAATAGAATAACATCTCATGGAAGCAATTTTTATTGAAGCAAAGCCATTGGTTAGGAGAGTTTGGCCAACCCAGTTTGGATTCGGTACAATATGATGAATACTGCTTTGTTGAGCAAGCACAAAGCAAAAGAATATATGCCATGTTGTGACCTAGTGAAACCGAGTTGACCAAACTCTGTGTATAGAAGACTCTGTACACATCTCTAGAAACAAGTATGATAGAGACATAGACTTACCACTCCTGTCTCACTTATGACTAGAACACCCTCTGCCTTAGCCTGCTGTGCATGTACACCCTTCTCTGTGAAGGTACAATTGCCTCTCATTACAGCTGCGACACGACCTTCCAAGGAAGAGACCTTGGAGTCGCCACACAGGACAGATGGCGTCAGGTCAGCAAGGGGCTTGTAAGCCTGTAGACAGGAAAAATAATAATATCAGTCACACATGCATTTATACNGACAAAGTGTAAACATTACAACATCAAACAATAAAAACACAATACACTTTTTTTACTATAATTATGTTAGGTTTCAGTTTGAAAAAGACGAACTACATAAAATTCAAGCTTGGGTGTTTCTTTTTTTTGGGGGGGGGTGGGGAGACAAAAAAAAAATCCGCATCACGGGCCCGTCTGACGCTAAAGCCCCCTCCCCCCTCCCCCCCACTCGGGGGTCGGAATGACCGCATGCGTGTTGCCAGAATGTTCGGTAAAGGACCTTTTCCTGCGACAAAGTCCGGCCCGAGAATTGTAAAAAAAAAGGGGGGGTGTATTTGACTTTTCACCCGGAGATTTCTTTAAAAAGGGGGTGTTACAGTACACAACATATAGAAGAGCAGCTCGCAAGTGACGTCACAAAATTAAAACTTTCACTGATATGTTTCTCTCACTGTTCTGCTTTTATTAAAAACAACTTAAGTTCAGGGTGGACTTTCCCTTTAATACGCTNTATCCTATTAAACCTTACCTTACATTGAACCCAATTCCAATCCTCACCCCGACCCTACCATAACTCTCTATCCTTCACAAACTTAAGCCTAGAGCAAATGTCACTGGAGCATGTGTCAGATCACTAAATAAATTGAAAAAGATAAAGAATCCCTGTCAGTTTGGTCCCCCACCCCCTTTGAAGAATATCAAATTGGTCTGTATAATAACATTGACATAACCCAAAACTCTTAGCAATAACAGGAAGCTTACTGCTTGTAACCCATGAGTCCTGCCCAGAAGCCTCCAATGGCCACAGTACCAGTAGCCATTAGCCAGATCACTATCATGTTATAGTCCCATTCCGGTGGTTCGGGGCTGTAAAAGGCCACCTCAGGAGTTGGACCTTGATTCTGTAAGGGGAGAATAGGGAAAACAAAACTACTACTACATACAATCAGACATGAACCACATATATCGCAAAAGAATAAAATAAAAAAGCAAAATAAAATGATGTAAGCATGGTGCGCCTTACTTGTCTGTATCTTATACATGCAGATAAGCATGTTTACTTACAGGCCTTAATTGCATGCAGCAATTACCTTAACTTTACTATTCACATTGCCGCAGTGTTTTTTTTTTCCTTGGCGATTTACTGCATCAAATCAGAGGTTTTCTTGTAATTCACACCAGTATTCATTCATAGATATTCATTCAAAACTACAGGTAGCAATTTTTTTAGTGGATAATTGCAAACAGCATGTAAACTACATTGAAATGAAACATGGAAAACTCAAATGGATACAGATAATAGCAAGCAAATCTCAAAATCAACATTACATTATCCTATGGACTTAGAATGAGTGTATCCCCATTATGAATCATAAGAATAGAACAAAATAAGTACCGGGGTATAAGTTTATTTAGGAAGGAGATTAATTATTCAACTTCTAAAACATATAACACTCACGGTTAGGTCTTGGAAGTCTTTGTCTTCCAGGAGAACAATGGGTATATCAATCTTGACAGATTCATTGAAGGATGGGGCAGTCTAATAGGGAAAAAATGAGAGTAAAATTTAATCTTTCTCTACTTCTCAAACATCTACATGTATGAATGCGGATTGCAATGTTATTGATGTACCGGTAAACATTATACCAAACTGGAATGATACAGAAGTGTTTGGCTTTACTCGTTGCTACATAACTTCATCATTTTTTATAATAAAAAAATTACAATTTACGTTATCATACGAATGTGAAAATCTGAAATACACCATTTATGTAAAATTCCAATAGAATAACATCTCATGGAAGCAATTTTTATTGAAGCAAAGCCATTGGTTAGGAGAGTTTGGCCAACCCAGTTTGGATTCGGTACAATATGATGAATACTGCTTTGTTGAGCAAGCACAAAGCAAAAGAATATATGCCATGTTGTGACCTAGTGAAACCGAGTTGACCAAACTCTGTGTATAGAAGACTCTGTACACATCTCTAGAAACAAGTATGATAGAGACATAGACTTACCACTCCTGTCTCACTTATGACTAGAACACCCTCTGCCTTAGCCTGCTGTGCATGTACACCCTTCTCTGTGAAGGTACAATTGCCTCTCATTACAGCTGCGACACGACCTTCCAAGGAAGAGACCTTGGAGTCGCCACACAGGACAGATGGCGTCAGGTCAGCAAGGGGCTTGTAAGCCTGTAGACAGGAAAAATAATATCAGTCACACATGCATTTATACCACACAACTAATTCAAAAAATACATGTGTACTTGATTGTATCAATACATCTACTTTAGGAGAGCTACTACATACCTGCCAACATTTGAAAATAAGAATTAGGAATTTTTAGCACGGTATTGCCTTCGAAAATAAGGAATCACACTTGCAGCGGCAGTGTAACTGGCAGTACGCGGTAAATCTGTACCAAAAAGCGAATACAAATTGCAGCTCGATCATGCAGCCATTCAAGGCACGCAATACGTGAACTCTCAAATCGCAGCACATGATAAAACAAGCTGAATTTGGCTTTAGCACCAAGATTTTTGTTGTTGAAAAATCAGAATATTCTGGATTTTCAGGTCCTAAAAATCCAGAAAATCTGAATATTTATGATTATTCGTAAGGGTAAGCAGGTTTGCTACTACGATAAGAAACTCAATCAATAAACTACCTAGAGATGAATGATATCGTACATGTACTATCTGAGGGCATTACCCACTAGTATCGATATGGTACACTGTATCAACCTATTTGAAACCATATAAAATGGTATGTGCGGTTAACTATTCTATTTTGTGTGGAACTTAGCAGAGTGTACATAATAAGTACATGCTCATGGGCTAACTTCATACTGATACATGTTTAAACATCTGCCACCACATATGACTCATACTGCAAGTCTCTGAGTCTGCTTCCTACGCTGACACAATACCTGATATAGTGATAATATACTTTTAGTAATAATGCAATGCAACCAATATTAGTTTCAAATTACTTACTGACTGGTCAAGCTTCGTTGGTAGTTTGTATTGTTTGGAGTCATACATGATGCAGTATTCTCTACTACTTTTTTCCCCGCCATATTGCACTGAAACAATGCCATAGAATGCTTGAATCTGTATTAAAATGGAGAAAAAAAATTGTCATTTACAAAGAGTACCAGTAATGTCATTTTCAATTTTTCTGGAACCATATTTGTAGCTTTGTGTTCCATATGTCAACTTTATTTGTTTGAATGTTATTTTGCCTATATTTTTGGACTACATTTAACATGGTTCCCTTGTAGAGCATTGTCTAATCACTGACACACAGATGGACTAAATATCCAA
>BEXV01000531.1:34225-46755 GCA_003118195.1 Hemicentrotus pulcherrimus | reverse complement strand
TGTAGTGACGACCCGAGAGAGTGAAAATTACCTCGTCTCGCGAATTTCGAGATTTTCGTACCTATTTAGGGTAGCGAGAATTAAGAATATGATTAACAAATAATATTACAAATAGTATTTCACTTCTTTAGCCAAATAATATTAGATTTAGATTTTAATTGTTTGCTGGTAAAAAATAAATTCTGTTCTCAATTTCATTTTCAGTTCCAAAGAAATATGCATTTGACTCAACCAGAGGAGCCTCCGCTTCAGAAGATAAAAATGATAAAACAGTAAAGAAGGTGAGATTATCGTGATATAGCTACCCAGTCTTACTTTTTCATTGTTTAGTACAGATCAATATTTTTTTAATACTAATACTATAGTTGGATAATTATAGTAGTTTTAGTACACTCTTCTATCTGGATTTCTAATTTAAAGGAAACTGAATAAATTTGGCCACAATAATGTGTCATATTATTGTCTCTTTTGGTTTATATTGAAGTGCCATAGTCATAGATATGATATCGGCCACGATCGGCCATGATCAAGAAGACAAAAAGATGAAGAGAGAGAGAGAGAAGAAAAAGACAATAACCATCAAGTTCAAATATAAATCAAGTTTGTGCTAATGTGAATAATTTGCTAATGTCCTTGTTTTAAGGTGATTCTTCCAGTAGAAGAGGAGCAGGTTATTGTTAACGAGATCTTGAAGTACAAAGAAACCAATGATAGTGGAAGCACTGTGTCTGGCAGGCTCACCAGCAAGAAACTTACGGTAAGATGTATGATATCTGGATCAATTTCTACCCCTTGGTGTTCCTCGGGCCAGGTGTGTGTGTATAGTTGGGTTTATATAGACGTGTATCAATTTAAATCAGATATGATTATTTACATCCTGAACTGACCATCAGCGTCACCATCTAAAAGACTTGACCCAGTTTCGAACCAGGGTCGCCTGAGCCAGTTTGTAATAATCTTTGGGCCAGAAACATTTCTGAACTAAAAAGATTATGGTATAGAGTAAGATATTTTATGGGTTTCCCAGCAAATGCCAACTGCATTTTCCCTGTTCCCATCAAGTATGTTAAACAGTAAACTACAGTATTAACTCCCTAGATCTATATGAAATATTAAGATTGTGGTTTCATTTTGTGTGTTATCATCCAAGAATGTTGGAAAAAGTATTTGAAATGTATTTTATTTTGGATCTCTGGTCATTTCGACACATATTTTCATTTTTTTTTCCCCTGTGTAATGAGTACCAGTAAACAACATTTTAAAGTGCACCTTGTACAAACTTCTATTTCATTTTTAAAGGATTTATACAATGCCCTAGAAGATGTTGGTTTTAAGTATAGTCAGATATGTGATGCCATGCGAAGTACTGTCAGCTATGGGGGTGATCTTCATTCTGCTTTAGATTGGCTCTGTCTTAATCTCACTGATGGTAAGATACTGCTTACTCTATTGAGAGCAAGGAGGGTGTGAATGTTTTATTGAGATATTGCCCTTCTGGTTATCAGCAGGCTAATTCCTGATATCAGTTAGTAGCTTAGACACCTTTGATTGAATGATGGTTCCACAGTCTAATATGACCTTTAAACAAAACTAACTTTTTTAAAAATGATTACCTTCTTTATCATATAAATCAAGTATTTTCATTCCCTCTATGGTCAAAGTGAATTATTAAGCCTGGCAAGGGATGGGTATTTATATGGCTAATTCTGTTAATTATTTTATATTGAGCTTTTTGAAAAGATTTATGATCTTTGTGAATGTAAGGATTTGTTTGCTTCCTGCATTCTTATGTTTGATCATGATCCTAAAAAGAAGATATTTATTGTACACTTTTATTTATCTGATCAATTAATACTTATCACTTTATTATTACTTTGTTTACTTTTATATTCAAGAATCATTTAACTACATCATTAGTGAATGATAGTGATCATGTATTCATATATATATCTACAATTTTTACAAATCAGATCAGTTACCAAGTGGATTCACAGAGAAATATGTCCAAGATGATGCAAAGAAGAAGAAGGAGAGGGCCAAGTTTGTTCCAGAGGATGAAGGAAGTAAGAAAGGAAGGAACACAGCCAGACCTGAAAAGAAAGTATGTTTTTTTTTAAAAGTCAGACCATTTAGAGATATATTTACGTCCGTTGCAGTAGGAATAAAGCTTTTTATACAAATTTGTACATTCACTTTGGATCTCTTGGATGGCAGCTCCAAACTCGAAGATCATTTATGATATGATTGTTTGAAATATATTTTCCTTCTTATCATGATTTTTTTAATACTGTTAAGGCACAGTGATAATTCTGGATTTTGGGGGTCTACCATCTACTACACTTTATTTGTATAAATTGTGCAATATTTCTTGTTCATGGAGTTACATGTATGATTAAAATTATATTATTATTTAGTGTTATTGACACAGGGATTTATTTATGACTACAGTAAATTGATGCTTCATCTCTGCTGTCTAGGGAGTATTCCTATCAATCACTTTGAGGGCATATTTAATATGTTATCATATAGGCTTCCAACACATTTCCAGATCATCCATAGGACCTGGGAGGAGAGTGATGTTTTGCCAAGGGACATTTGTGGAAGGACAATATCAGAGAAAGGGATTATTGACAATTTTAGGGCAAAAAATGGATAAAGGATAAGAAACTAGAATGTTATTGAAAAAAAAATTAAGACAGAAAAAGTTGGACGAAAGATTGGAAGGTTATTAAAGATCATTGATACCACAGGGTCTCTGATTGGCAATGCAGTAATGTATTCAATGAATTGGAGTATAAATAATACTCTGCTTGTTTGTATATTTCAGAGTGCTGATATCAGCTCTGCCCAAATTAGCACATCTAGCAAGGAATGGACTATGCAGCGATATGCAGATATAAGCAGTGATGATGACAATGACAGTCTCAAAGATGATGGACAGCCAGATTCCTGGAAAAGGGAACCAGTAAGTTTTTACCACTTTTACCAATATTTCATTGGTTTACAAAGAACTGGCTGATGAAATACTTCCATCTTAATGTGTCTACAGCTACTTCCATATTCCTCCTAGTAAATTTGTTTGTTTGTTTGTTATGAAAGTGAAAGGTATGTACCTACAGTTGAAAGGCATTCTTGTGAGCAAGCTTCACACCATAATAAAATTACTGCATGATAAGTTTGATTCATTCCAGTTTTCCAAGCTCAATTTCAGGCCTACAACTCTACTCTTTTATTAATTAAGAAAAGAAAACGTTCACATTTTTTCCTTAGACCTTTGTCTGCAGTTAATTTACACCAAGTATTTAATGAAATATGGAACAGATTGTATTTGACCATTGTTTTATACCTTTTGCAGAATGAGTACTACATGGAACTTACAGCTTTAATGTTTGATGCTCAAAGCAAGGCTTCTGAAGCTAAGGTGAATGGTGATAAGAAGAAGAAGAAAAAAGCAAGTGAAAAGATTCAAGACTGCTTACGAAGTAAGTGAATAGTATGCATATTATTCACTATCCAATATTTCTATTGATTAAGTGGTAGCAATGATTGGTAGTTTGATGCATGAACTTGGCTGTTGTCTGATATAAGGTCTAGTTCATTGTTGACCTCGACTTTATGGGAGTCTGATTTGATTTCTAGTTCAGTGCTTGAACTTGATTGGTAGTCCAAAAGGAGTTCTAGTTCAATGCTTGAATGTAATTGGTAATCCAAAATGAGTTCTGTTTCAACACTTGAACTACATTTGGTAGTATTTGAGTTATATTTCAGTGGTTGAACTTGTTTGTTTTCTGATGTGAGTTCAATGATAATTTTTTAGATGATGGAAATGGAAAGGTACATTGACAGGTAGATAATTCATAATCAAGGAGTAAAAGGAGGAAGAAAGTGACAAAGCAAAACAGAAGAAACTCAAAACAGAGTAAAACAAAAGGAAATGAATTTATCCAGAATTGTAATGACATGCTGGAAAATTGGTGTGTTAGGAATTTAAAACAGAAACATAATCTTTGTGAATACACTAGCATTCTTTCCCTGAGATACATTTTTCAATATTCATTTTCTTCATCAATCTCAGTCATGGCAGAAGTTGAGGAGCATCCACTGTTTGACCCCAAAGTGAAAGTCCAAGAGAAGCCATGCCATGAACCCAAACACCATGATGATGTCCAAGCCTCTTCATCTTCAAGTAATGTCTTAGATGATGATGATGATTCAGGTGGGGGAGCCTTTGCTTTGTTTGATGCAATGGAAGCTGAAGCAAAGTCTGCGCCTTCACCTACCTCAGACACCTCAACTAAGAAGAGAAGTATGTATATTGACCCTGAATTTAAAAGAAAATGTTGTCTGTACTCCTAATTGAGGTGGCTGGATTTGAATAATAGGTTTTTGTTCATGACAGAGTGATGGAAAAACCATTGAGTAAATAATACAAGTTACTTTGTTACATTATATGCTAGAATACTAAATGGGTGATCCAACATTTGCTCTTTCAACAAAAAAAATAGGATTTCAGTTAGTTTTACAATTTGGGGTTAGGTTAGTGTTGAGGTTAGGATAAGGTTTGGTTTTGGGGCCAGGCTTGAAGTTATTACCGGTATTTTTATTAATGTATAATTGACCATGGGCCAATGTTAGTAGAAGCGTGTGTTGTAAAACCTAAAATGACAAGATGCCTCTATATTTTGTTTCAATTTTCAGCTGAACCTGCAGCTCCACCAGAAGTGAGAGATTTCTCCTACACAAACAAGGTGTGGACAGGGAAATCCCCAAAGCAATTTTTGATTGACTGGTGTAGAAAGCACTTTCCTAAGTCCAGCCCTCCCAAGTACCAGAAGATACAAGCACATGGGAACCTATGGAGATGCAAGTTAGTCCAACATTGAAAACTTTTTTTTTCTTCTCATGATTTGTAAGCCAAATATTCTTAGTATCCTTTCTAATGAATTTTTCAAACCTTTAATTTGACATATCTGAATCTGGCATTTATGATAATGTTGTATCTAATTAGAGTAGAAGAGGTGTTTTTAGCTCCATATCCATATCTTGAGCAAAGGCCAGCTGGCTTACAGTCATCCAATAGGATTTTTCCATGTAGTAGCTTTCAAGTGAAAATTGTGGACAAGATGTCCATTAACTTTAGGTGATCATACAAAACTGACATGCATATGCTTTTAAATGTTCTTATATTTGTTTGTGATGCAGAGTTACTGTGGATAGACCTAAACAGGAACCTTTGATCTGCAGGACAGAAATTCTGACCGAGAATACAATGGAGGCACATCATCTGGCCAGTGTGCATGCTTTCTGGCATCTTGCAAAGGGACAGGTGAGTTTTGTTAGATCAACTGTAGGAGTGACATGGCTCAGTTGAAGGAGTGATGATCTTGGAATCATTCAACAAGTGATTTCATATGCTCAAGCAACAATCTCTCTGGGTTAATTTCATCAAAGTTATAGAGCAGGGCTGCTAGTTTAAGATTAGGCTTAGGTTTAGGGTCAGGTATAGTCTTCGGCCTTGGTCCAAGATTAAAGTTAAGTATTCTATAGGATATTGACCATAGAGCAAGTCTTGACAGAATGTGTGTTGTACAACAGTTCAAGAGTGCTCATGCACATGTACAAACGTTACCTATACCTACATGTACATATAAAATACTTATGTATGGATTTGAATCATCCATGTGTTTAGCTTACAATATATCTTCCTACATTGAACAGTCTATTCATCAGCTGCTACCACCACCATATCGTGATGTATGGCTGGAATGGATGGATGCTGAGACAAAGGAGAAAGAAGAGACAACTGAAAGAAAGAATAAGGTGAGATAATTAACAACCACAAAACCTTCAGGCAAGCTACATTTTAATTTGGAATAGTCATCTGTTCTGCTAAGTAGTGCATCACAGTGCCCTTACAATTACAATTTTTGCAATTTATTGAAAGAAAAGCTTTAAATACAGTCTTATTGAAGCTTTTTTGTTTTGCATTCATCATAGTTAAATGAAAAACATGTAGAAAAAAAGAGTGCAGGTTAAGAAACTGTAGTACATATGTACTGAAAGCTACTCAAATTGTAATGCTAAGCAATTTACCAAATAGTATACAATAGAGGTCATGTCTCTAAGCCAGTAATTCATTTATAGACATCTTCTAATATCATATTTCTTGTCTATATATCTACCACTACAGCCCAGGGATCAGTTTGTCGGGCAGATGCTGAAACAGATCAAGGCATCTCAATCAAAAAATACTGATGTTACCGATCAACCAGAAAAGGAGAGAGAAGAAGGAGAAGGAGAGGAAGATGGAGAAGAGGCAGAGAGCTGGGAGGATGCTTGGGATGATGATGAAGAGGAAGAGGAGAAGGAGGTAGAACTCTATAGATTATGTCATTTAGAATATAGACTTATTAATGCTTAAGAAACAGTGTGGTATAGTGATGATTTGACTTAAATTTTCTGACAATATGTTCATTACTTTAGGTTCTTGTAAGTTATTAGAGGCTTATACTGTTCATTCACTCCTGAGCTCTTTTACCTTGTGCAAAGACATGATTTGTCAATTTTCCAGCAGTGAGAAATTTCACTTGCATTGCCAAACTCATAACAAACAAGATTTTTTTTTTTATATAATAAAAATATAGTGTTATCAAGAAAACCTAAACTTACCTTAAACTTTTTAACGATATATTATCTAGCTATAAATGTGATTTCTATTAAATACAATTAGAGTTGAAGTTTACTTTTGTCTATGTTTAATACTTGATGTGATTGTAGGCATCTATAATGGATGTGAAGACACAGCCGAACCAAGGAAAGGGACCTTTGGTGACCTACAGGACATTGAAGACAATCTTGGAAAAGAATTCGGTAAGAATCTACCAATTGTTATGGTGGGTAGTAATAATGACTACAATCGGTAGAAATGTATTTTCTATGATATTGATTCCTGAGCCGTGTGAGATACATTTTTTTATGCTATATGAATTGCTAATCTCTCAAGACAAACATACAGCCAACCTGCTGTAACAGTAACCTGTATACAAAGACCACCAATATACAATGACTACATTTGTTGTTTCCCATAAACAAACTTCCTCGATGAAATGTGTCTTGAAAGAACCTATTCCCAAAGAAACCCTGCCTTTAAAGACAGATTTCTCCATTTCCTTATAAGTTTTTGTGAAATCTGATTTTAGAGGGCAATTATTCAAGATTAACAGTGCTCTAAACCTTTGCCCTTTGTACTGGAGGAATGTTTTTAGAGCCATGCATTACTTTGTGAAATTTATATACCCAGACATAGTAATTATTATGTTATTCAAACCTGCTCTTCTACTTTCAATCTATTTTATGTAAATGGTTATAATCACAGAGATACACAGGATTCATATAAATTTCTCAAAGAGACATAAAAGTTGCAAAACAAAATCAAGGTACAATATTTCAGCTTGTAACATTTTCATTTTTTGAATAATTAGAACACAACTCAACATCAACGATTATTGGAAAGCAGGAAGACTCTTCCTGTATTCCGACATCGAGACCAAGTCTTAGAGCGTATTTACAAAGATTCCATCGTCATCGTGGCTGGAGAGACGGGGAGTGGAAAGAGTACACAGATACCACAGTTTTTTTTGGAGGTAAGGAGATGGATGATATTTTATTGTGTGAGATATGTTTCCATGGCAATGATTATTAAGAGAATGAAACAAATCTCCTTGTAGAAGACCTGAAATGTTGTAAGGTACTTATGCTGTAAAGTGGCTTTGATACGAAAGGTTCATAATGCGGTTGCCTATTTGTGTGATATGAATTATTATGCCCATGAGTAAAGAATTTAATTTTATTTTCTTCTCTTTACCTAGGTGATGAATTGATACCCGGTAGGATGCCAATATTGTTGTTGTTGGATTATAGTTAGAAAATAGTGTAAGGCTAAAAAAAATCCTCATTGGAATGGAGAGTTTACACTTTGAATTGCAGAATTGTAATTAAGCCCAGTAATCATGTAATAAAACACTGTAATATACTTTGGTCAGTTACTGGTATATAAACTTGTAAGGTGTTATGTAAGGTAAATGTAAACAACAGCTGTTATGAAAATGATATTATCATTCATGCTCTATCTTTCTACGCCAAAGCTGAGCGAAACCAGAGAGTGACATGTATAGAGAGTGACATGAGCAAAATCCTCTTTATTTTCCCTTGTTTAAGGTTTCAGTTAGCTCAAAAAAATGATACATGATTGCATTATTCTTTCATAGCATCTAATTTTTAATTGATCATGCTGTTTCTTTCAGGATCTTGTTTTGTCTGGTCGTGTAGGATCTGGTAGCATTGTATGTACTCAACCTCGTAGGATCTCAGCTACTAGTCTGGCTAAGAGAGTCTCTCAAGAACTAGGAGAGCCTGGCCCTGGACTCAGGGTTAGTTGGAATAACCATCTATTCTTATCTCTATACAGATATTAGAAATTTTCATATTCTAGTTTTTATCTATTAGAATGATACTGAAAAGGAAAGATGGTTTACATCTTCTGAGCACTAGCAAACTAATTTGATTTAATTATGGACAGTTTTTACAGGGACTGCTGGCATGAACATTTGTCAACAATTAAAACCTGTATTCAGACCATGGTGCAATTTAAGTGTCATGAAACTCTACAACATTTCGCCACATTTAAAACGTCATGAAAATAACATTTTCAATAACATTTTCAAATAAAATTTCAATCTTGATTTGTCTATTTACATGCATTTCTTTTGCAGGACTCACTCTGTGGTTATCAGATACGCCTCGAGTCAAAGCAGACAAGGACCACTCGACTCCTCTACTGTACCACAGGGGTTCTCCTACGTAAGCTGCAGCTAGATCCCTCACTCAAAGACATCTCCCATATCATCATTGATGAGGTCAGTTTGTTGAGTCAAATTCACATTTGATGTATTAAACCACCTAAATATGGTCCCTGCAGTAGAAGATGACAAAGGCATCATATCTGTATCTTATAAATGTAGCATCTAGATAGGTGGGCATGCTTTGGGCCTTTGTTGCATGCAAATTTTTAAATCCTCATTTGCTACTCATTTTCAAATTGTTTCTATTTTGTAGTAGTATTTGTATAAGTTGCTTTATAGTGTCTCGTGTGTAAACAAGGCTTGAGTCATTACCATACCCTGCAAATAAACATCCTAGGTTACAGATTAAAGCCATTTGGTGACTTTGCAACCTGAAGAAAATGATCTGTGGTTGCATTGCCTATACATATCTATTCTAGAGTACTTTAAAAGGCATATATGTGAAAGAAAACTATGAATAATTTAGTGTTGAAGGGAGACTTGCACACTCAACAGCCGGATGATATTAAGAATTTAATCGATTTCTCATTGGCTTGGGATGGTATAGGTACTATAGTGCTTCCCAAATCTCTGATTGATGTACAATATGATTCAGCACTCAATATTCATTATTAGTGGGTAGAATATGCTTCCCTTAGCATAGAAGGGGTTAACAGAGACTGTATGTACGTCACGTTCCGATCCGGGTACGTATACGTAGTACTGCCAGTTTTTTTTAAGCTGCTCGATGGGGCAATATGTTAAGGTGAGAGATTTTTTCAAAATTACTGTTTTTTGCTCTTAAGAATACTTTTTGTTGTTGATGAAGGTTGGCATCTCTGGATTTACCTTCCAATGTCATTGTGTAGGCCCACAAGCATGGTATGCAATTGAATATTCTTATGATCATTTCAAGGAAATCGCTGAAGACTTTCTACTTATAACCTGTACCCACCTTTCTTTTCTCATCCCATAGGTTCATGAGCGCAGCGTCCAGTCTGATTTCCTGATGATCATCGTGAGGAAGCTTATTCAACAAAGATCTGACCTGAAGCTTATTCTGATGAGTGCAACGTTAGACAGTCAGAAACTGTCTGCTTACTTCTACCATTGTCCTGTTATTAACATCCCGGGAAGAACATTTCCAGTCCAGGTCAGTCACTCTCCATGGCAATCAGGCATGGATTACATGCCTCCATTCACTTATATTTCATCAGTTGAAAGGCTTATTTATGCTTGGAGTTGTCTGTAACAATCAAACTTGATTTTGCAACCCCCTGTATTGGAGGAGCACCTGTCAAGATCACATTTCTGTTTCCATTTAAAATTGTTTTTCATTGAACCTGTAGTAAAGGAAGCTGTGCATCTGTTAAGTCTATAAATTTTGCTTTCCTTTAGAAGTCTTTATAATACGGGTGTCACTGTCCTTGCATATTCATAACATCATACACAATCCGGCATATATTATCTTTTATAGTATGGGAGAGCAATAAATATTAAAGATCAATAAAATTTCCTACAATTGAAACCACTTTTATGAATATGACATCAACTATCACATTTAAAGATCTTGCTAACACCACATCACTTGTAAAGCCAGCCAAATTAATAATGATGAATGATACACTCCTCCCACTCAACAGGTGTACCATCTAGAGGATGTAGTGGAGGAGACAGATTACCAGCTAGAGAGTGATTCTAGGTACGCTCTTAGATATGAGTCACTGGCACAGGAAGATAAAGCAACTGTTTCTGTGACCTCAAAGGGTGGAGATTCCAAGCAAGTTCAGGTACTAACAAAATTCTTCCTCATCAATCTAGTCTAGTCTAGGTTATGGAATTCCATTTTTGATGTTATTCTGATTTATTTATCATGCCGGATATAGTTTGTTTATACTGGCAAAACAAACCAATTAAACACGCTGCAAATTGCATTTACTGAATAGCATGATATATTGCACAGATACGTGTGAGGTTATGCTTGTGGTATTCCTGTGGGTTGAGATGAGTAGTTTGGTTTGCTCATGTTTTGTTGCTCATTTCTGAGCTATAACATAGTTTCTACCAATTTTATTTGTAAGATAATTATTCAATTCAATGTTCAATGTCAGCTTTTGTTTTTCAAACATAAAGGATATATCAAAATTTTATATTCATAAGTTAATTCTATTAACTTTATGTTTTATTTTCTTCAGTGTATGATCAAATGATTCTCATTAAATTTTGAATGTAATTTTTCATTTTATAACAGCTTTCTTGGGAAACAAATGATGTTGCTAACCTTGATGAGGTGAGAATTTGTTGTTCTTTTTACTTGTTAGTGTTGAGGTATGATGCATCGAGCAGGACATTACTTCCCTGTCCATAATTATAAAAGTATGATTCGGTCTGATTTAATTCATTTGATATTGTATTGTCCACTAATAGAAAAAAAATGCTTTTTGTGTACATTGCATTTTATACAAGGAAAGCAATGGAAATCCAAACAGCATTCATCCATGCACATATACAATTACTTATTCAGGAGAAAAGATATGATAATGTTCATTTAATTGTTGTGACCATGTGTTGGATTTCACACTAAAAGAGAAAAATGCTGAAAAATGAAATTTGAACTCAATATGTGGTGTTCTAAATCTTGTGGGAGCAAAAAGATTATTAAAAAGCTACATAGCTATTTATGCCTATATCATATCTTTCTGTACTTGATGTTTTATACTTTCTTCAATGAAGCATCCTGTTTGAATTTATTTTGATATTTGCAAACTTGACCCAGCTTTTTTCATCCTTTTGATATAGAGTGGTTTGGACATTGAAAAGTATAGTAAGCGGACAAGACAAGTTATTACAAGACTCAATCCAGATACAATCAATATGGACCTCATTGTGGTAAGTTTGTTTCATGCGAAAGACAATATGTAGTTTAATATATGAATTACATAGAATAGCATCATGATTTAGGTAATTCTGATTGTTGCAGAAATAACTGTTAGATATTGAAATTAAAAGCCTATTTTTCAATTCAATCCATGCATTTAACCACAATAAACTGCTTGCAAAATAATGAAACGAGTGGCTTAGAATAAAACATTTTCCTTTGGTAATGAATGGCGAATGGGATGGCCACGAAGTATATTCAATTATTTGTGTGTTGTAGCATCAAGAATTTTCTTGTAGCATGTTCATTGAATCATATGTGGAGGCGGCTTAGTCAGTCAAATCAAATTAATAGTTTGATAGACGGCAAGGTAATCAAGGAATTAAATTACACTTTACCAAGTGAAACTGCTAGTTGAAAGAAGATTTAACCCCTTCTCTTTTTTTGTGTGTCTGCGCCAATGTGACATAAATGTTTACCGGTAACTAAAAGAATGAAGTGAAGTGAGAAAAAGATATTTTATCCCACACTGTTTCGTCACAGGAATTACTGAACTACTTAGAGCAGGTGCCAATGTTTAAATCTGTTGATGGTGCAGTCTTAATCTTCATGCCTGGCTTAGCTCAGATCCATCAACTCTATGAGATGCTACAAGCAGATCCAAACTTCTCAAAAACAGACAGGTATTAAGATTATGCATATTTACAAATGGTATTAAGGCCTGATGAAGAAGGAGTACTTTGAAAGCTGTATTTAAAGTCCATTCAAAGGAGGCAGGAGAACCTTATAGGCAGGTTGCCTTTATGTAAAGG
>BEXV01000531.1:8528-19596 GCA_003118195.1 Hemicentrotus pulcherrimus | reverse complement strand
AAGGCATTTAAAGAGCCATGCTTTTCAGGGAACATGTTTAATCTGATGTTCTTCCACCCTTGCATAATAACAATGATAACGCTCACAAATTATTTTTTACCTCTTCCCAGACCTCAACCTTCTCTTTAAGATCAAACAATAAAAGTTATATGTACTGACCTCTATTTCTTTCCCTCCTGAATTTATCATGACTTGTTCTATGATAGCCTTTAAGAGATCTTGGTCTATGAGATGGGGAAAGAAAAAAAAAGGGAAATATAGAAGTAGATAGAGGAAAAGATAACAGAAAATTACGATGAATCAAACATCATAATATTGACACAAATTTGAAAGAAACTAAACTATCTAAACTATGATAGGCATAGTATGTTATCATAACCACATAGTGTTTCACATAGAAATTTGGTGTACATATATGGCGATGGTTCTGCATCAACTAATATCCTATCGTAACTAAGGATGGCTCCTCCCTACCACAACATTAATAATGTGTGTAGGAAAATAGCTGCTACAAAAATGTTGATGCCATCATTACTTAACAAAGAAGCAACTTTACTAAGTAAAATTTAATCTTGAAATCATCCGCTGAGAGCAAGAAGGACATCAAATCTCGCACTTTCATAGCTTGAAAACCCTTCTGGCTATCAGCAGAAATTATAATAAAGAGAAATGGAAAGCTAAAATGTTACCTAATAAAGGGTTTCTCCTCAGGTCAAGTACAACGATGCTGGTTTTCTGATGCAAAGTATCAAGAAATGCCTTGGCTCCTACGTTGGATATACCACAATGCTGCATGTCAAGAGCTGAAATGAAACAAGTATGAACATTTAGTTATCAAATGTACGAAATGAGAAAAAAATAAACAGTACCGGTAACACAATTGTAACAAGATAACAAATTGTAAACTGTATCAAGAAAAGTTCACTTTAAATAGCCTACTTGAAAAGGAATACGCCTAATACATGTACTATTACAGTGAATGAAATATCCTTCTTGTTTTACAATGAAATTTGTTTCAGCAATCCCCAGTGTAAAAAACCACCTTTCAATATAGAAATTTACCTCTTTTATATTGAACAGTATTTCTCACTGAATTCCATATTAAAGGATCCTGTGCTTAACAAACCACTTGGCCTTTATATATAGGTTTCACTGTATCACCATTCTTAGATCTTCATCCTCACCTTTTAGCCAAAGGTCATCCTTCAATGCTTCAGCCAGTGCCATAGCCCCTTTATCATTGAGGAGTGGATTATTGTTCATGGTGATTCTTCGTATCCCTGGCATACGATCTAAGTCAGGTCGGCGGTATCTCAGGCTGTCTTTCCATGCTTCTGTATGTCTCCTGGTGGCTTGATGCTATGTCAAGAAATGAAATTAATGTACAACTGTGACCATGTCTCTAACATGCCTCAGGTTGGACAAGTAATCAATGGTCATGAGACCTTTGACATCGGACCTCTAACTCTAAACTTTAAACAGTCAGGTTTTTGTTTGTTTTATACACATTTAAAGAGAAGGTTGAGTTCTGGGAAGAGGTGAATTATCT
Source organism: Hemicentrotus pulcherrimus (assembly GCA_003118195.1). Lineage (NCBI taxonomy): Eukaryota > Metazoa > Echinodermata > Echinoidea > Camarodonta > Strongylocentrotidae > Hemicentrotus > Hemicentrotus pulcherrimus. The sequence continues at coordinate 18,047 of BEXV01000531.1, read as the reverse complement.
TTTTTTTTTTTGTGAGCGTTATCATTCTTATTATGCAAGTGTCGAAGAACATCAGATAAGACATGTTCCCTGAAAAGCATGGCTCTTCAAATGCCTTCATATATTCTAAATATGTCATGTAACATCGTAAAAATCCAGGGTAGGATTTTTACGCCACGTGTTCGTGTAGTCCCATATACATCTTTTTGTGTACAGTGTTTGGTGACTTTACCAAGACTTGGTCAAATTTTTTATCATTTTGATGATTCCAGAACCTTGCAATACACTCAAATTCTTATATGCTAGATGATCAACCTTTTCTGGTCGATTCCACAATGTTTCTCTCACAATGCAATCTCATGACAAGAACTCAATTTTATCTTTAAGCCAATTATTCTCCATATATCACAGTAACAATGTTTTATTCTCAGATTTCTTGACACTTCTTTGACCCAGAGACATTTGACATTTGAAAACTGAAAATCTAATTAGTTCATCTTTTTTATTCTTATACATACTTGTGCCAAGTTTGGTTGAAACCTGTTCAATGATTCTTAAGTTTTCATAGTAAAAACATATTTATGGAGAGATTTGTATAATTTTTTCATCATGTGACCTTTCAAATTTGACCTCTTGAATATTAAATCTCTTAAGATCATCCTTTCATGCTTCAATGCCCATTTGAACCAAGTTTAGTTAAACTTACATCTATGTCTCTCAAGTTACAGCGGTAACAAACTGAGATAGTCTAATGGACAGACAACCCATAACATACCTTTTACACAATGGTGCAGAAGGTATGTTTGGCCATGCTATCAGTAACGTACACAGGGTTTGCCACATTTGGACACCAAAGGATAAAGCTTCTTGGTTTATCATAGACAATGTACACACCTTGACTAGCTTGGCTATCATATCTGCACTTTTCCATGTGAGTCCAGCTGCTGTGAGGTTGAGAGACACAATGGTTGGTGAACTCTTGATGCATTGGCATAACACTTCCACACCTCCATCTCCTATACGGCAGTATTCCAAAGACAGGTGCTGTAGGCATCTGTTCTTTGCTAGCCCCTGCATAATGATGAAATACATCCAAAATAAATACACTTTTTTAAAGGTCATTCAATAGATTGATCATTGAATGTGACTTGCAGAGTCATTTCCAGTTAGTCATTTCTTTTTAATAAAATATATATATTTTGAATAATCATGAATGGATAGTGGACTATCACATTTAACATAAACTTATATTTCCTTATACTGCAGCTCCACAGAAATTGTCAAGATTCAATGTTCAATCAAACACTTAACCCAATACTTAGTAATTATGGTTTATACTTAATTTTGCTAATCATATAAAAATGAAGCCGATCCGAAGATATTGTCTAAATTGTACAAAAAAAAGATCTCATACACTTATGGCATGGTTTGTTTGTTTTTATTAACAAAATGTGACACAATTACAATGAAATATATGAAGACATCAATCATTTACACTTTCACTGGACGTGCAATTTCCTATGAGATCCTGTAAAAATTACATTTATTGACATTAACATGTACCGGAACCCTAGATTTGTTTTAGAGTTGGACATATACTTTTTGACAGTCATGCTTACCTTACACAGTGACACTACATTCCTTTCCCTCAGCAACAAGCCCTGTAACTCCAGGTGCTGCAACTGTTCATTGTTAGCCAGGCACTCCCTCAGTGCAATGCACAGACGATGGGTGATGTCTCTTGACCTGATCGGTGGAGTTCGCCGGACCTGGGTCTGTAAATGCAATCTCGGGTCTGTTCAACATTAATGAAAGAGTAAATGGTAAGTAAAAGTTTTAATTCAAACAAAATATATTATATGAATATAATTATGGGCAGAACACAATTTCATCAAAAGTCTAAAGTAATTAATCTTGGTCTGTAAATATGATTAGTCTCTGTTTGACAGTAATTCATGAAAATAGAAATTGTTTACAGAAGTTTCTTGCATAAAAAGAGCTGTTATCAATTGATACTGGATGAATATCAATTATAAATCAATTTCATTAAACAAAATTAAGGAATGCCCACTAATATCTTGAAATAGTATTTATTTTCTCTTCAAATTAACAAGAATTTTAAATTACTTTACGTTGATCTCATTCTAATTTCACCTTTCCTTTTTTATTAGTTAACCTGTACTTCTCCTTATGTCTAATAATGACATTCCTACAGTTAACGGTTACATTCCCGAACATTGTTGATTGGGCAATAACCAGAGTTATCTTACACCTTATAATAACCAATGAGTTCATCACTGATCAATTCTCATTCTCCTGCGTTAAAAAAAGATTGAAGTGACTCCTCAAGTCAACTCAGTCACACTATCAAACCAACTTCAACAATTAATTGACAGTACCATGCCACTTGTGTGTGATGCAATTTTTTGTGTGTCTATTGTTGGTCTCATCTGTGTGTCTGGGATACAACAGAGTTCAAGAAGCACCTACCATCCTGCTTGCTGCTCTGAAAGTAACTCCTGAATGCGATGAACTGCAGGCTTCTGTTGATACGTAAGGCATTAAGAACGGGCATCCAGTCAGGCTGCCTTACTCTATCTGCTTTCAGGTCCAGGACCCCGTCGTCCAGATGGGCCTTGACTGCAGTCAGAGGACATGAATCCTGCAGAGCACAAAGCTGACTGTAGTAGCCTTCAAAGTCCTGAGCCCCTCTCCGTCTTGCTTTTACACTTTCTATCATGCTTCTGAAAGATTAATAATAGTATTACTGTTAAAGGTAATAAAAGTTTTGGTATGGGGTCATGAATTTGGTTCAAACGAACATATTGGAAGCATATGCGATCCTACAATATTCAGTGATCGTTGTCGAGGATGAAATTGAGTCTAAAGTTATGAAATTGTTGATAATAAACTCTTTATGTTGTATAGCTCCTTCTCAAGGTCAAGATATAAATTAGGCTATAAAACAATGTTCCGGATCGAAATCGACCAATTTGCTATTCCCATTTCGAAATTATATATCACAACTACATATTCTGAGATTTTTATGGTTGCAGCTACCATTGTACGGCCGTAGGTGCTATTTCAAATTTATCAAAATCTACCAGGAGCACCAGTAGATGTTTGTGAGATGTTCGTTGATTTCTCTATTTTATGTGTTTGCAATGCCGTGTGTACGTCAGTTATGTGTAAAGTGCGTCACCTGTTTAAAGCAGGACGTGTCAAAATCTCAGTGGTGTGACGTAATATTACATACCGGTATTGACTTTGCGATTCAACTTAAGTTGCGCTAAGTTGCGCTTAAGTAAAGTAGTTCCTCTCGTACTTTAATTTGAAGCCACTCGAGCGGAGCAGCTAATGAGAGCGCGTAAACTTGATGTACAGTGCTCAATCATCAATGCCCAAAGTTCTTCGTGTAACGGTATCAGTAAGTACCGATTTTGAGTGAAATCAATTGAGTTTTGTACAGTGGTGTTTGAAATGTTGAGAATCAATAGAACAGCTTTTAAAACACAGCCAGGATAGTGATGCAGCTATGTGTGGTTAATACATGGAGTATTTTTCATCCTCACGCTACATTTACAAAGCTTGTTTATTGAATTTTCAAATTTCCTGACAAAAATAAAAACAGCTGGAGCTCGTTCCTAGAAACCAATAACAAGACAGTCATAACTTTATCCGCCAACTACAACTGTAGGGAGATGTCTCTGATCTTCCTAAGCTGTTTCATGAAGAGCTTACTAGATAGATATCTTGTGAGATCGATCGAGGAGCCGAGACTTAACCTTAGTCGAAATAACACCGGATTATTACAAAAGTAATATTAGGGAAAATGCAATTATTTAAATGAATTTGTAAAACAAAAGATTGAAAATGATACCAAGAAATAAAAGATGCAATACACTTCCCAATTTGTGTAGATTATACAATAGAAGTACTTGTAAAATATAATTGTGAGTATTTCATTCCATGACCGGTGAATCAGTTTTGTTCTTGAGATGGGTACCCCCTGGATATTTTTATTTGATAGTTTATAAAAATACACCAATATATTATTCTTAGCAAAATACGTTGTAATGAAATTTGTGTCCAATGTTTTAGGTGTCCGTTGAATAATCAAATGACAAAACTTCAACATTCCAAACATTAAAAAACATGATTTAAACTATTCATTTTACACATTTGGAGAATTTATCTACAAGGCAATATTGGTCTGAAAAGTAAAGAATACACTTCAAACTATGGTTTGCCTGCCATGGCAGATTACCCATCCCTTTAAGGACTTTACAATATGGAAATAAACGCATAGAGTAAAGGAGGGGGTAATCGAACATCTCCAGTTTTCGGCCGATTGGTTGGATGCATGGTTAAATCCCTTTAAAAATACATCGCATAATAGCATATCACATATCCCAAACATATCATGCCATGCCAGAGTCACTGAGGAACCACATTTGCAATGGAAAATGTATCCTATAGTATAATATCACATTTTAGCAATGTAATCTTGGTAGTCCCGCTACCTGAATCTGAAAAATTGAGTATCTTACGCTTTTCTGTAAGAAATATTAGTACCATAAAATAAGCTTTATTTCAAGTATTTTTCAGATTTGTGCGAGTCGCAAGCTCAAAAGTATCTCATCGCATGTATTAAATCAATGCAGCTGGACACTGCAACGCATACACTATATCTCTATCTAATTCAGATTCCAAATTCTGATCAACGCAGTGCTAGTTTTCGACATGGCAAGCACCAGGGAGCTCCGGCGCGGGATACCTGTGCTGCCCGCTAGTGCTATAGATCAGCGCGGAAACGCACAGCGCGTGTCCATGCTTCCTTTTGACTGTGTTCATGTGACCTAAAACTGGTTCACTATGTTAATAACTGCCTCCGAAACAGTGAAAATTGAAATGAATATTGTCATGGCAATTCATGATTCTTTTTTTATTTTAATAATAATAATATTTGCTTCATGATTTAAACAAGAAGTGTTAATAAATAGGAATTAAATAGTCACAAAAATAGGATTTTGTCTGAAGTGGTCTTAAACCCCCTCCTTTACTCTAGATCTATAATCAGTTTATAACATTGGGAAAAGTCTTAGATTTAAACATGGCATATTTTCAAAAGATTTTCTAATATTAAGAAATTATATCTTTCTGTTTAAGTGAATGTGTAGAAAGATCATAGCTGGAGGATTTCTTGTCCTATTTTGCTAGCCATAGACCCTAGTCTACCCAATTAATGACATGTGATGGCACTGCCCATCGACTAAAAAGTTATGACGGAGATACGACGGTGTTGAGGCGTCATAACTAACTTAGTCAGGATGTTGTCGTTGATATTGGCAAAGAGGGCTTCGTGAAACACGTAGCAGACAAGTACATGTAGGTCTAGCTCACTAATGCTGATTTCTTCTTCTTTTTCAAGATAATCTGCCTCCTTCAATACTGAAGATTCTTGCAAATGCCGTACTTGGCCTGGTTGGGCAGGTGGACCATTACACCGGGTTTCCCCCTACTCTTATACGAATAGTGTGATGGGTTCTTAACGTGCAAGGGTGGTGACTCTTGTACACGGGGCCTCCATTTAACGTCCTATCCGAGGGACAGAGTGTCTTCCACTTGACATAACCTGCATCTATGAACAAGGGAAGGGGCACGTTAGCTCACAACGCAGGCTTCAGTCATCCCACTGGGTGTGAGTCGAACCTGGGATCTTTGGTTCGACAGGCAAACGCTTTACCAGCTGAGCCAACATTAAATTCTTAGACGAGACAACTGAACTCTGAAGCTATTCTAAATCATTAAACAAACCTGCATAGGGTCTAATAGGTCTAGATCTAGATGATAGATAGTTTAGAAATCTAGATATATCGATCTAGCCTAGATCTAATTATGTCTACATCTAGATCTAGTCTAGTCTATATCTAGCCTAGTCTAGATTGAATTGAATTGAATTGAATTCACATTTATTTAATTCTCGATTAAAAATTACATTGATGCAAAAGATACAAAATTATTCATGAACAAATTTACAAGTGAAATGGGGAACTACATAAATAAAGCCCTTGGGCCTTGTACACGCATACATGTAGTTCCCAAAGCATTCATAGCATAAATGAAAAAAAAGAACATTAAATACAAAGAAACAAAAAACATATAACTCAAATATAAACATAAGATAAGTAACTATACATATTTGAGATAGAGGAACTGCTTCAACTTTTTTTTAAGGGATTAATGGACTTGCAATCAGAAATATATTTGGGGACGGAGTTCCAAATTACAGGGAAATTGTGACGTACTGATTTTATTACCTTATTTGTTTTTACTGGCCATAAGTAAAAAGAATCCATAAAACGGGTATTGTGGTTATGTACATTGTATCTGGTAATTAAGAGTGAACATCTGAAAAATATTAACAGGTAATTTATTTTGAAAGTAAAAGAAACCAAGGAGGGCAATGGAATAATAGTACAAATCAAAAATATTAAGAGATTTCAATTTTCTAAACAGTGGGGCAGAATGGGCACGATAATGACATCCAAGGCATATGCGAAGGGCTTTTTTTTTGCAATTTAAATAATTTATCTAATTTAGTTTGATTACAATTACCCCAAACAGCAACACAATAATTTAAATATGAGAGCATGAATGAATTATAAAGTAGTAATAATGCTGAAGGTGGAAGCGAGTCTTTTAATCTGTATAATATACCAATACATTTAGATACCTTTTGAGTGACTTTATTGACATGACTGTCCCATTGCATATTAAAATCAATAAAAACACCAAGAAAATTAACACTATTAACCTTATTTAATGGAACCTCATCTATTTTTATGAACAAATTATCAAGCGAATTAGTGTAATTTGACTGCCTATGGAAGAAAGTTATATAATTTGTTTTACTAGGATTTATCAACAACCTATTTGATTTGAACCATTTTGTTACTTTGTCTAATTCAGTATTTATATTATTTTGTAAGTTATGAGTGTTAGGTTGGGTGTAAATTAAAGTAGTATCGTCAGCGTACATAATGTAATTAAATTTGTCAGAAGAATGTGTAAGATCATTAATGTAAATTAAAAATAGTAGAGGACCTAGGATAGAACCTTGTGGTACGCCGTGTGTAATAGAAGAAAAATTTGAGGAACTGTTATTATAAACTACATATTGAGATCTATTAGAAAGATAATTTTCAAACCAAGATAGTGGTAAGCCCCTAATCCCATAGTGTTCTAATTTGGATAAAAGTATTCTATGATTAACAATATCAAAGGCTTTTGAAAGGTCCATAAAAATTCCAATGCAAAATTTATTGGTATGAAGTGCTGACAATACTTTATCTTGTAATTCTATCAAAGCATGTGTAGTAGAGTGATTTTTCCTAAAGCCATATTGTGAATCTGTGAGAATTTTATTGTTTAAACAAAAGGAATATAGTCGGTTATAAATACATTTTTCTAACAATTTTGATATAGACGGCAGAATAGATATTGGCCTATAATTATCAAATTTATGAGGATCATCTTTTTTAAATACGGGGGTTATTTTAGCTATTTTTAGTTTATCTGGGACTAAGCCTGTAGAAAGAGAGAGATTGAATATAAATACTACTGGCTGTACAATGTAAAAAATATTTTTTTTCATTAAGTTTGTACTAAGATTATCAAATCCAACTGAATTACTGTTGTGTAGTGAACTACTAATCTGTAGAACTTCATTTTCTGTTATAGGATTAAAAAAAATACAATTGTTGAAAGAACCAGTCAGATGATCCTTAAAAGAAGTATTGTTAGAAGAACTGACCATTGATGTGGTTATCTGTCTACAACAGTTTATAAAATGTTGATTAAATTCAGTTGCTATATGTTGTGGATCACAAACTTTCTCAGTGCCATTAAAAAAGTATTCAGGTGAAGATTTTTTAGGCTTATTTAGTAATGAGTTTATAATTGACCAAGTCTGTCTAGTATCATTTTTATATAATTTTAAACTGTTAGAAAAGTATGATTTTTTTGCGTGCTTTAACAAATTATTCAATTTATTTCTATATTTTTTATATTTTCTTTCATTATCTAATGTATTGTTTTGCAGAAAGTGTTTATGATAACGATTTTTCTTCTTTATGCATCTTAATAAATACTTTGTAATCCAAGGTTTTTTCATGCGTCTTTTAGTTTGTTTAGTTTTTGACAGAGGAAAATTCTTGTCAAACAATTGAGTAAAACGGTTAATAAAAAAGGAATATGCATCATTAGCATTTGTCATATTATAGAGATTATTCCATTCTTCATGATAAAGATCATATTGAAAATTTCTTATATTACCATCTGAGTATTTCCGGGTAAAGCGAAAAGAGCTAGGCTGATAAGTATTATTATTATTAGAGCTTTTAGAGACTAGAAAAATGGGTAAGTGGTCACTAACATCTGAACATAGACTACGTGAGTCAAAATCTGAGTCAAATACATTGGTGAATACATTATCAATAAGCGTAGCACTGCTTGATGTAATACGAGTTGGGGTTTTTATAATCGGGAATATACCAAGTACAGAGTTTAGCCGAAGGAATTCATTAACAGTATCATCATCTTTAAGTAAGTCAATATTAAAATCTCCAGTTATATAAATATGCCTATGTTCATCACTTAATTTGTTAATAACATTGTTGTAAAATTCAAGGAATATTTCATGATTTGATCCCGGCTTTCTATAAATGACACCAACAGTAGACCTCTTACGGTTTTTATCTAAAAAATCAATAAACAAATATTCACATGTTAAGTTTGTTTCATGATTATAAACAATGTCTGTCCTTACAGTATACTATACATTATATCTTTTTTCACAAATAGCGCAACACCACCACCACGCCCATATAACCGATTAACATTCAACAAATTATAATCATCTAGATTGAAATTCATTAAGGTTGTCTCATTTATCCAAGTCTCAGAAATTGCTATAAAAGAAAAGGAATGATTAATCAATTGACATAAATTGAGAAATATGTTCAAAATTCTTTGGTAAACTTCGGGCATTAAAGTGGATAAGACATAAAGATGAATCATATGAGAACTTTGCATTTAAATCTGAAGGTAGATAATATGAAGACTCAGAAGAATTATATAAATACAAGTCAGGATCAACATCTTCTAATGGGTCACACGTCAGTAACATGAGTACAACAGTAATACAATATTACAATATAAACAAATTAAAACAACAACAAAAATGTAATTTAAAAACAAAAAACAACAACAACAACAACAAAAATTATGAATTAAAAAAATGAAAAATGAAAAATGAAAAATGTATATTCACACCTGTACATGTAAATGTATATGCGATAAGATGGAATATCGGGATGATCGAGAGAAGTCAAGACAGTATATCTCACTTTCCAACAAAGTTATAAAATATATACTTTTTTGTGGATAGTTTTATGGAAAGTTATGAGCTAGTAGAAGTTACGATGGATTACCATACCGGTATTCAGAAAAAATTGTGAAAACTATGCATTCTTAAAG
>BEXV01000530.1:150960-161909 GCA_003118195.1 Hemicentrotus pulcherrimus | reverse complement strand
ACAATGATGACGCTCACAAATTATTTTTTTACCTCTTCCCAGAACTCAACCATCTCTTTAACACCCTTCTTGCTATCAACAGAGGGTGGGTAGATTATATGAAATCTGAATTTAGTGATGTTTCACATGAATTATTACTTCATTTGGCAACAATTAATAATCCAAATAGGTTCTGGGTATAAGTTACCAGAAAATACTTTCAACTTTGTAAAGCAATATGTCAAAATAGATGGAGAATTATTGACAGCTTGATATTTACAATTCAAAGTGACAGATAGGAGATGTTAATGTTTATTCCATGTTTCTATTTTAGTTGAAATATATTTCTATGTTTCTATTTATATGCAAAGATTAGGAAATTATGTCTTACTTGTAATGATGCCAATTTCACTCTCACGCTATGTATGCTTACCTTGGATGTACGTGTAAACATTTACAAGTATGCAGCGTATACTTGTCATATGTACATGTACAACCTCATAGCTAATAATATATATGTAAAAGACCTTTAACCCCTTTTGTGCCATTGCCCATGGGTTGCGGGTTCCGTCCTATAACAAAAATGGGAGCTAAACAATATATTTGGACCAGTATTGCAACATGCTGTGAGCAAAAGTGCAAAGTACCTCCTGAAACAGAATTAGTTACATCCAATGCAGAAAAAGACACTGTATCCATCATCCATGGAAAGATGATTGAATTTATCAATCAAACAAACCAATTCAAGTCAAAATTATAATCTTGAGAGTCCATTTATGATGGTTGTCAAAATACATGGTGGCTCAGAGGGGGTTAATAGCGAATAGCATCCTGATACACCTGTGTGTGTTACACAATGACTCTTTACCTTAATATACGACACCTGCTGTTTCTTTTGTGTACCAGAAAGTATGTGAAAATATGCGAGGGGATGCCAATCTCAATGACATATTTACATTTCCCATGACATTTTCTCATTGTGGCGTAATTTGGTTTGTGTCTGCCAATCCCCATTGTCTCGCACGGCATTGTACCTGGGATGTAAAGGGAATGTGACAGGTTTTTCTTCACCTTGTTATGCGAGGATCAATGGGTACTGGGAACGGGGGCATAGCTAGATGGTTTTTAATTTGGGAGGGAGGGATGGTGGGGTTTTCAGACTGAACTTTCCCCCAAAATGTAGCTGGAGATTTCCAAACAGCCAAACAAAATTAAGAAGGTCATCAGATTGTCAATTTTGCAGACATTGCATCTTATCAAGCACGATGCAAAAACAGGTTCTTTTTGAGAAATGTTGACAACCTATGAAAACGTTGAATTTGTTTATAATTTTTTTTTTTTATATTGTTTTGTGTTTTTTTTTTTGTTCAAGAATAGATATAAAATGGTGAATGTGTTGAACAAAATAGATGTTTAGCTCCCAGTATGTCAAACGGCTGTAATGTTGGAGCGCCTTGGGGACCTTGCAAGGTCGATACGTGCGCTATACATCCAATCCAATATTATTATTATTATTATACAGCTATGAAAATTATATCAAAAACCCTATATGGACACCAGAGTGAATCACATTTGTATCATTCTTTTCACATTTTGTTGTAAGGGTGCAAAACTGGCTACACCTTCCCAGAATAAATTGCGAGATTCAATCTTGGTTTGCCTGTCGAAATCTCCCCGGCTAGGTGTCATATTTAATGATTTATNGGGGGGGGGGGATGTCACACCCCATCAACCCCCATTTTAGTGATGCCACTGATTCTGAACACTCCCACCCTCCTTTACCTTTCAGTTCAGATGTTTCTTACCATGACTCGATGTAAAACATTCCTTACTATGACTCAGTGTTTTAAATTACACTTTTGTTCACAGGAGCTCGTTTTGGGGATTTTCTATTGAAAAAAAAAGGGCTTTCCATGCAGTAGTTCTCATGTTTTCCCAGGCACCCGTTTAAGCTTTCCTCAGCCGAATATTTCTCCACTCCTTTTTTAATTACGACAGCAACAACACTTAGTAACCAAAGAACAGTACTATTCAGTCAATAATGCATGTTTAACAACAGTTCTCTATCTTCGGACAATAACTCTCTCTCTCAAGTGACACTCTCTCCCAAACTCAAGCAGCCTGCATGGCATTTTTTGAAAAAGCATCTATTCACAAACTCGACTGAAGTCCCTATTCCTGTAAAAACCCTCTCTACTGTAAAACAGCTCTCCTGTCAAAGACGATTTGATATGAAAAGGTTTGATGAATGGCTAACAGTTTAACTTCTCCAATACCAGAGAGGGGGAATGACGTAAATATGCATTGTCCTGCGTATTGATTAGCGTATTAAGGGGTAAGAAAACTGGAAAGAGAGAGGTGTGAAGATGGATTGATTTATAAATAGCTCCTTCAGTTACCCCTTCTTTTTTATGAGTTTCCCGGTGGGAATTATGCTGTTCTAAATGTGGACTCCTGCAGTTATGGTCTATAGGTTTCTAGTTCAATTGATGTTGCTATTTGAAGAATAAATCTATAGATTTGAACTGCTGAGTCAGCTTAGGGATGATCTTGTTAAAAGAAACACTTTGATAAGTGTCTGTCCTTCAAATTTGTGTGAAATAGAAATACTGGTGCAAGTACAAATGTACATGTATGCATAGTGGTAGAATGGTAATTTGTAGGCCTATATGAAAAGAATTGAGCTTATTTATCATCAGAATGTATATTTCCAGAGCTCATTTCTTCTTCTTTTTTACAAGGGAATTAGAAGGGAATGGAATTGATTTACTTATATAATATAATTACAAAGGGAGCTATATTTGATCTGTATTTTTGTGCAAATATGCAATTTTAGGGACAGTACACTATAAAAGGAGATTAAAATATATCATTGATAATTTGAATGACATGCAACGTTATAGTTCATGTCAGTTGTGTGCATGAATGTGTTCTCATAATTGCCTAATGATCCAACTTTACCTGCACTCTTAAAAGTACTAGGTAAAATATGTTTCAACAGGGTAATTATGTATCCCCCCCCTAGCTTGGTTAATATTTTGCCCATTTTCAATTGATTTTTTAATATTTTGATCCTATTTGGATCCTATTTGGATTATATATTACTTAAGTTGGGTGAAGAAAATGCCAAAAGTTGGTTGGATCCGTAATTAACCTTATGCTGAGCAAACTTTTACCCAATATTTTAAAGATTCCATGCTAAACTTGTAGGCCCACAAGGGTATGTACCGGTATACACAACTGAGCCTGCAGTACATTAGGGTAAATTAGGGCTAAAAGGCTTATTTCAAATTATAGAACTGATGGGTTTATAAAGATGTATGATGAAAGTATCATCAAAATTTGTATTCAGGTTTATTAAGTAATGTCACTTGGATCTCTAAAGCCGATCTTGTCTTTTTTAATTACATACCCAAAAAACTAGACAGAAATTTAAGGCCTCTGTATCTCTCTTTTTAACTGACACATACTTTTCCACAATTTTAAAGACCTTTTTCAATTTGTTTTCCTCAACAGATTGAAGCTGGAGGCAAAGTACATCACACAGGAGATGTACAGCTTGATGATGTGGTTGTAGGCATCAATGGAGTACCCTGTGACAAGCACGTCGAAGCAATCCAGCTAGTAAGAACGGCTCATCATTCCCTATCGCTGACACTCTTCAGGTGAGTTTTCCTTGATTTCTTGTAGATAGTTGATTGATGATAAATCATTATACTCAACCTGATGAAGGCAAGAATGTGCTCTTATTTATTAGGAGGGACATCCCAGGGAGGATCGCCAATAAGGCCTGCCTTCATCAGCTCAAATTTGCCAAATAACCCGCTGTTTTAATTATCCTGGTCGCAAATCAGCCAGTTAATTTGCGTCTGCATCAGCCCGCATTTGCAATTAGCGGGATATTTGGTCGAGAAAATATCCAGAGAAATCTTGGTCTCGTTTAGAAAATATCCCGCTATTTGAGAAATAGTGGGCTAGTTTGCGCCTGTTCGAGCTAGTTTGTGATGAGCGTATTGGTGTGGTGAAGTCGCTACTTCGAGCCTCTGAATTATATCCCCAGTCTGAAAATAGAAGGTTATTTGGCATACTCGAGCTTATGAAAACAGGCCTATGGAAACCTCCAGTGTTGGCCTGATGAACCCTAAAAAAGCGTTGTCAGAAGGCCCCTGAGACCAACATTTCAGTCTTCCGGGATGTCTGTCTAGATAGTTGTTGGTTGTCGGCCTGAAATGGGCTGTAACCTAGCTAAGCAACAAAGGGGGCATTGGTCTTTATGACCTACATATCAAAGAGGAAGTCCAACCTGATAATTAGCTGGTAATAATAAAAGCAGAAAAACCAAAAAACACATTGGTGGAAGTTGAGCAATATCTCATGAAAAGTAGGAAAGTTATGAATTTTTGAAGTTGTCATTAGTGAAACACAAATTGGCAACACTGTGACGTATCTTGCAATTTGCTCTGTCCTATTTCCTCTGTCAAGAAAATTGCATAGATGTGCATTTTCTCAGTTATTGATGACGGAATAGATTTGTTTCATACAGAGATTGTATAGAAACATGCTTGCAGTAATTAGCTCCATGATTGGAGAAAAAAAAGTATGTAGGGAATATAGACATTTCTGAATATATTTGGTACAGAGCAAATGGGAGGGGATCCTGCAAGATATCACACGAGTTGCCAATTTGTGTTTGATTGATCGGAACTTCCAAAATTCATAACTTTCTTATTTTTTACCGGGTGGACTCCCTTTTTGAAAGGATTTCACAGTGATGGTTGTTATGGGGTTTGAGTTTGAATCCTGAACCTCCCAGTTATGAGACCATTGGCATTGTGCTACCACTTAGCTATTCTTCTTCTAAAATACACATAGGCCTACTCTTCAGTGTTTTGCTTCTGATTAAAGAGAATACCATAAGTAACAATATTGTTTTGTGTGTGTGATGATAGCGAATTCCTTATAAATTTATCATAATGCAAGAAGGGATTAATATCTTAGCATATTTTGTATACTGGTCACTCTCATTGAGGTGATTAATTGATTATACAACAAACTTGTTAGTGTATAGAAGCAATTCTTTTCTTTTTAAGCTGTTTGAAAAAATAATACATTCTATACCTGAATTGGAGGCTGAATGGCATTCCTTCAGCTCTCACTCTCTTTAGAGCCAAGATCAATTTCTTTTCTTGACTTTTGAAAGCAAGTTTTTCTTGTCAAGACATGTTCTCACCGCTTAACCCGAGCTCCGGAGGGCCACATTTGTGTGGGCCAATCATGCATTACCGCATCACAACAGGTATTCACATTTTTCAGTCTCCCCAAAGTTATGATTGCGTTGAATTAAAGTAGAAACACACGTGATGGTCCTTAGTACAGAGAACGAAAAGGACATTTCTTTATTTTATGCTTTATTACAATTTAGACAAAATTTGAGGACATGTACAGTATCAGAAGTTTGTCAGTTCCAGCAAACACTAACTTGATAGAGAAAAATATTTGTTATGGCTGAAAGAGGCATGTTCCCAGTATTCCAGAGGGCGTTCAAAATACGTACCCGCCGGCGGACGGTGCTAGCTGCATATTGCACCAACACAATATGGCTCTTACGCAGATGGCATTTTCCGAATGCCCACACAATGCTGATTATCGCATACATATGCCGAAGTAATACCAATCGCAGTTCGGCTCTAAGATTCGGCTGCCGTTTCCACCCACTTTCGTGAGGTCACGATCGGCAGCGATTAGCTGGCTTGGCAAAGGCAGGCCAGGCCGCGCATACTTTGATTGACAGCTGTATGATAGAATAAGATAGAATGAATGCTGGAGAACATTTTGGAATTGAATCTGCACCCCCCCCCTCCCCTCAAAACCTAAATCTGTGAACTTGTAGGGACATGTAGGCCACCAAACTTGACCCCATCTTGAACTTTGCCAAGGAGGACGAGGAGATTTGTTTCCCTGACAAGACGTCTTAGAGAAAATGAAGTCTTTAAGGTCAGAAATCTGATCAGAACAAACAAATATTCAGACCTAAATGGATTACTGCTAGACAATGAATTTCCGCATACTTTTCAATGGATCGTTGGAGAACGAACAAGGTTAAGTCAACTAGATTCCAGGCTCCGAAATATAAACTTTTATCATCTTATGAAACTAATTTGTGAGCTCTTATGTCTGCCAGATACCCTCCATTTTATTAAGTTATTGAATATTTTATTCATCTTTTGTATTGTCTGAATTTCCAGATAAACTGACCTTGTTTGCAATGGTATTCTGGAAGCTTACAGCAGTGGCCTTAGACTGATTTTATTGTTTGCATAAAAATTATATGCACATCATTTCTTTGTTAGCAAAATGGAATGAAAAGGGCTTCTTTGTCATTGCTTGACTGTTACTTATTCAAATGTACGTTGTACATTTTTAAAGAAATCGTATATTTGCAAGTTCAAAGCTTAGCACCAAAAAAGTAAACAATTAAAATCTGACCCCATTTTCACCGATGCTATACATGCACTTGACCTCATAAATGTACAAACATATGGCAAATGAATTTGGTATGCAATTTTTGTGCTGAATTGAATATTTGAGGTCTCTCAAGTCTCAACAACAAATTTTAAGGGCCATACTTTAAATTTGAATCGCAGTATTAAAAAAAATAATGATTCTAAAGGGGAAAATTGATTTGAGTGAGGCTACAATTAAAATGAAATACTGCTACTCAAGAATAAGCCCTGATATTGATCAGTATGACATGTTTTTTTACTTTGATGAAACACTGGAGTTGCACAAAAATGAATCAGGCATGTTGTGGGCCAATAACAAATACTGCCCTCTTGTGGCAGATATCCTGATAAGCCTTTTACAGTCTTCAAAATATGCCTGTTGGTTCCTCTGCAAGAGACAGAGAGATGGGAAAGATAGTCACTGAAAACTTGACCAACATTCATTTTGATCTTATTTTTAATTTTTACTAAAGGAAGTAAAACCAAAATAATGCTTGGGGAAACTGTCCAAAATACCGGTAAAGAAAAACCAAACAGAGAAGGGTAAGAATTGTGAAATAGTTGCTTCTGAAAGTTCTGAAAGAGCTCATCAGAAAAAGAAAGTAAGAAAGAAAAATAGCAAACAACTCATCCACTACTTTTTCATATTTTTCATAAAGTGTACATGTATGTGGTCTTACCTTCATAATAAAACAAATATTTAGAGATGCAGAATCTGAAATGCAAGTATGTCTATGTGTTGTTTTCATCCACCTCCAGTTTTCGAGCCTATACCCTGGGCCACTTTCTTTGAATGATCCCAATAATATACACATGGTATTGTTTTGTTATTGATCTAGATAAGCAGTTTAAGAGTAAAGTTAGCCTTTCTGTCTTCACATTGAATATAACTATTGATGAGGTGACTTTAAAAAGGAGAGTCTTACACTTTTTAAAGCTGCATTTATGTGGTTGCAAATATTTGAAATAGAACTATGATGTAATGGAATTGACATTTGTTTGCAAATTGTTAATGAATTTTTACAAACAGTGATCTCTTTTGATTGGTACACCTTAAAATGGCATCAAGCTTCTTCCAATTCTCTCATTCCTACAAAACAGTGCATTTTCATGGAAATCGTATATATCTTTATATTTGCTTTTCCTATCACAAACACCCACACAAACACAACTTGCCTTATGTGATGCACATGTTTTAAAGACAATATTCATATTCTTATTCCTAGAATACTTGGACAATTTTTTCAAAAAAATTCTTGCAAAAAAAATTCTTGTATTTGACATTGAAGAGTTAGTAATTGTATTGTACTAAATATGCAAAAAATCCTAGTTGCAAAATTATTATTTACTCATCTCACAATGAATTCCAATCTTTAAAATTCATTAATATGCTTGTAAACTGAAACCTTGCAGACCTACTCATATTGTAAAGTGGACCTGTTCTTTAAGAGCGGTCGAAATAGAAAGTCCCAGTGAATTGTCAGCTCTTCTTTGGTGTCTTTGTTGGCATGTACGTTCAGCTCGGTTGGCTCAGGTTCATCAATATTACATGATATCAAATATAGTCTGGCCGTCTATGGTCTCAGCTGTGCCGACAATGGACGGCATCAAACCGAAAGGAAGATTCTATTCTTAATCTCTTACCGTAGGTCTGCGTAGATTCACAATCGGATCAATATGTTGTGATCTCTCCTTTTCATCACACTTTTTAGGCGACTGGAGCTTTTGTAAGCTTTCACCGTGCCAAGATTAGACTCCTCTGCCTGCTGAGGTATTCATGACGCAAAGATGTTCTTACAATACTTTTGGAAGGATTGAAATAATGAGCCCGGGTAAAAATAGAAATTCAATCCATCGCGATGTCATCAATGGATTCAAAGGGTTGTAAATGTACCACTGGTAGTAAATTTATCGGGTGAAAGGAAGATAATGCTCGTTCTAAGTTGTGGGGCGTTTATTCTCATGTATTATTGATATTTATTGATTGAATGGACCCTGAACAAAGCAGAAGGTGACAATTGATGTGAAAACAGCACCAAAAAAAAAAAGCGACTGTGGAAGGGATGATGAAATACGCGATAGAGTATAAATAATGTAAACGATATCCAAACAATACTGTGAGAGCTCTACAGAAATTATAATGAAACATGTCATACTATCTTCAGGTGTATTGATGCCATTTTGAGTAAAAAAATTGTAGTTTGGACTGTTATCTTGCAAGTTGAGAACTTCATTTGATAAACAAAGATATTTAAATCTCCATTAGACAGAATCAATACCAAATGTTGTGGTTGACTAAATAATGGAACAAAAAACGACAACAACAACAACAAGTGAAATATTTTTTTTGTGCTTGATTATGTCTAACACTCTCTATACATTATGGAATAGAAAATTAAAAAGATGAAGGAATTTCTCTAATATACACTGTGTTTAGTGTTTACTGCATGATGTACAACGTTCTCTATGATGACTTTACTAACAGTATTTCTTGGAGAAAAAAGGGATACATCATTTCAGAACTTGAGAAGGTCTACTCTTAAAGCCCCTGAATCATTTTGTCATATCAGCTTATTAGTGGCTATCTAAAGTTACTAACAGCAAGCTGATGTGGAATATTTAACAAATGGTAGGCCTGGATTTAAATTCATTCTCTTCTGACCAAAATATGTTAGGTTTTGTGAGCTCAGGGGCTGACACAGTTGAGCTATAGCTTCAAATTGTAGCTCTTTCCCATATTTGCTCTGAAATCCATCTCAATCCATGGAAAGAACAAAAGAATATCTGACATATGGACTGTATGCTCATTTGATCAACATGGAGCAATATGAGACCCATTCAACAAATTTGTATCAGATTTCTTCTTTGCTATCCCAGAACCAATAATGATAATAATCTAATAATACTTCCAGTCGTCTATGACATCTTTGAACACTTCTTATTACCCTGGTCACTGGATTCAGACTTTCTCGCATACAATATGTACACATTCTTTACTCACAGGGGAGCATTCCTGACAGTCACCATTTTGTAGATGAAATGCCTTGCTTGAGGACTGAAATGCCATGGCAGAGATTGAACCCATGACCCTTCTATCTTCAGTCAAGTGTTTAAACCACTTGACTACAACACCTCTTTAAAACACTAACATATTTGATTGAATAGGCCTACAGCAATGAAATTTTTTGCAAAACAACTTGTGGGGGTTCGAGCCATTACTTTGATCATTGATGCCGTTAATAACAGTAGTAACAGGATCAAAGTCAAGATGCCAAAGGGTGGACGTCCATGGTCACCCTCTTTGTCCAAGATGGAACCTCAAAAAATGTCCATCAGACTGATGAGGGGGGAATCAATTTTTTGTGGTTAGACCCATGGGGAGGCTACGCCATTGTCCCTGCGGTAAACAAGAACTGACCAAGCAAGGACCATGCTATGGGGTAACTTACACGATGGCCTCCTTCTAAATTTAGAAGGTAATGATCCTACTCTTTTATTTTTACCATTGACTTAAATTGTATTCACAATTCCAGTGAAGGACATGTTATGTACAAGTAGGAAAAACACATCTATTGAATGGGGGAAATTAACAGTTTGATTTTGTGAGTGACCTAGGCGTTATATCGATGTCCATCTGAAAGCGTACCCTTGTGAATAAAGACAGCATGATGGGATAATCATTATAAATCATCAATTTTATTTGCCAGCATATTATATTCAATACCTGTTCGTGATTAGGAGCAAATACAAAAAATTCTAGGTGGGGGATAATTCAAATCGAAATGTAATCAACAACAGTGATGAAGTTGTTCCCATCATCACTCCCAGTTTCAAACTTTTGATTCTGTTTTGTAATTGAAGCATGTATTGTCTACTGAGGCAAATGATGTTCATTTGAATGGTCATGGGAGTGCAAATATATGATTCTACCCTTACAGGCTTACTTGACAACAGGGTTGATTTATCCACAAACAAAATTATGTCTTTTAGGTTTAGCCAAAACACACCTGTACACAATAGGTGCATGATTCAGCCTATAGATGTCTGTGACTGTTTGCTACCCTTTGTTCTTTTTCGTGTCCAGGGGTTGACAAAGTCCTTCGTGTAAAAGCCTAGGTATGTTTGTACCATGATAAACACCCTCTTGATCGAACGTCAATTGGTCCAATCCTCATTTCATCTATTCTTATCAGATTTTTATCTCGGCCCATTACGTCTAGATTCTCTTCAAGGTCAGCGTCATCTGGTCTACCTCTTACTTTTTCAAATTGTCATTTCATTCCTATTCTATTCGGGCAATTATTCATATTTTAGTTGATCTAATATATGTATTTGGCCCAATGATAAGAAGGAAACCTTGGTGCATGTGTGTGACAGGAGAGGAGATTGAAATTTACCATCACAGTCTAATACAAATTTCTTATCAAAACTATTTTTTTTTTTTAAATCCAGGGGGGGGGGGGGGGG
>BEXV01000530.1:139544-150780 GCA_003118195.1 Hemicentrotus pulcherrimus | reverse complement strand
TAAAAGATAAGTTCAACTTAAAATCTTTGTGAAACACCCCCCAGGTCAAGTAGAATATCAAAATCAACCTTCTTGCTTATGGCAAGATAAGTGATATTCAACATGTTTTCTGGTGACATTTTTTCCAAGGATTGATTTCTACAAAGACATATGATTATGGTTAGTGTTGCAGTTGTGTTCTAGGTTAGGTTTAGAGTCTGGGCTCAGAGTGGGGTAGTTAGTGTTGGGTCTAGGATTGAACTGGTGTAAGGAATTGACCATGGAGGGGTTATCACTAGAGCACATCTACATAATGGTAGACACCTCATTGCAATGAACGTCTATTCTTTTCTGTGTATATGATTATGTCAATGATACCATGAGTCATAAAAAAACATATTGGTCTATTGTAAGTTTCCAGGAACTTAAACAAACTACCAAAGTCATCCCTTTCAAACAAAATTTAATTTTAGATATTGTAATGAATTTGTCCCTTCTCTGTCTCGCACAGAATGAGATTGAGATTGTCACAATGGAGTTGACCATTTTTAATTTCTTTCGTTCCCTTTGTTGTACCAGGCCTATAAACCTCGCAACTATTCATCTGTGTCCTCCTTTTGGGCAACATGAACTGGAAAGTTGTAACAAACTTGTTTTGCCTTGTTAAATGTTAATCTAGAAAGTGGGATCATGAGGTCGATATTCTTAACTCGTAAACAAATTAACAATCTTTTGTATTTTGATTATCCAACTCTGTCCTTTCTACCTAAATTGAATGATTGCCCTATGACTCATATGTTTTTCATGTTTTTTATGGTGTTTTGATATTACTTATGTACAGAATCAGCATTATTCTAATAGGATTAAAGTCTTGACCAACAAATTGCCAATTTTTATGTGCCATTTTAGGATTATTCCCCACAGAACTAAAAATTCATCTTTATTGTGAGGCAGTCATTGAATGAAAACGAAAGTAGATGATATTAATTGAATCATTCACGGACAGATTATCTTTCTGCTTCAATACGGTTGTATGTCTTTTCCTTTGTTGGCATCAGTCTAAGAAGAAATAATTTGCCCGCTTTTTTTTTTTGGTGGGGGGGGGGGGCACAGGGAATTAATTACAACATTTGAGCATGTCCATTTGGAATCAAACTTCAGGTATGTCCTCCCCCTGTAAAAATTGCTGTGCAGACGTCATAACCGTTTGCCCTTCTCTTTCGTGTTAAAGCTTTGTAGTGACAAGGTTGTGAAGACCTGGAAGAAATATTTTGAAATAATTGGCCAATTTTCATGTAAGCTAATCCATGATTTGTTAAATCATGTCCTCTAGTTCTTATCCTGCATTTTATTGTGTTGTTTTGACGTGGTTAAACTACTTGTTAGGCTTTCAGAGGTATTTAGATTGATTTGATTTTAAATCCTCTTATGAAAATGAGCTCTTTTTTCAATGCACTTGTTTGCCTGTGACAATGCATGTTTGGCTTTACAGTTAATGATATTTAAGATATCGGGCATTATGAAAGTCTACCAAATATATATGGGCATTATTAAAGTTGTAAAAACTATAAAATTGTCTGATGAGACTGTGGGAGTCAGAAATTAACTTTCATCACTAATACACCAGCTAAAAGTTAGTTGACACCCTTCTAGGTCTCATGTGAAGTATGCTTGTTTTTCAAATTGCTGATGATGTTTAGAGACAAAAAGATGGAGGGATGATAAGTGAAAGAGAAGATGTAAAGAAAGAAAAGGAGAGATGAAGAGAGCATGGACCCATTACTACTTTGTAGTACATGTAGGTCTATGAAGAGGGTAAGATATCCTTAAATAATGAGATATTGTGAGTAGAAAAAGAGAAAGAAAAAGTTGGGATGTTAAAAGGGGAAAGAGGGAGAGGGGAGAGTGAGATGGAAAGAGAGACAGCAGAGACCGTGAGAGAGAAAAAAAAAAAGAAAAAGGGGTTGACAGTAAGAGAGATATTGAAATAGAGAGAGAGAAAGATTTAGAGAGAGATAAAGAGAGAGAGAGGGGCAGACAAAGAGAGAGAGAAAGAAAGAGAAAGAGAGAGAGAGAGGGGAGAGAGTGGCAGAGCAAGGGAGAGAGGCTGAAAGATTGACATATTTCATTATGTTCGAGTGAAGCTCTTGATTGGTTGTATTCAAAACCTGGATAAAGATTCAATAGGAAGAAACACCTCTCCGTTAAAACCTTTTTATTGTCTGCAAGAATAGCTGACACCTCTGTTCAATCGGACTTGGCAGGTAGCCTGCATTCATTTAAAAGAGTACTGGTACATCACTTATCCCCACTTATACTCTTATCATTTTAAATATTAACTGTGCAATGAATGGCACTTTGTTACCCTACCATTTTGCATTTTAAAGTGATATCTGCATAGAAAGTTTAGGAACTCTTCATATTTGTAAGGATTCATAAGAATTGGATTATTTGAAGGTAAACTACAAGACTGCACAGTTACTTTCTTAGAAAGTTTTTGATGCAAATTGAACATATCTGTCTGAATAAATCTACTGTTAGTGATAAGAACACTTTATCCAGAGAAAGCTCACTTGTGCATTAAAGATGAAGGGGGAGCGGGTGGGGGTTGGAAAAGATTAAAAATAAAATAAACTGGAGGATTTTTAACAATTTTATGACTTCTTCTTCTTGAAATGTCTTATGAAAAGAGTTTAAGGTTTCTCAACTAATGATACGTATGGCAGTTATGGGGGCCTTATAAAGTGGGAATATGAAGTGGGATCCCTAGTAACAGTGGTGAAACAAGTCGTTTATAAAAGGGATTAAATACAAGACTTAATTTGCACAATATGATGATATACAGCCAGGCTAGTATGGATGTAGTCACAATAAAGGCATTGTATTATAATGTTAAATCCGAGATGCATGGCCCTACCTGTTATTATTGTCTGTGAAAGGTGTAATATTGAAGCCCGAAAAGAAATGCGCTTCAAAATGATCATGAAGTTCCTCAAAAAATTAAAAGTCTTTTAGTGAACGGTCTTACCATACTCATTTTCCCCGATAGACAAATATGAATACGGAAGACGGTTTTTGAAATTTTGATATCTAATCTTAAATTTCTTGATAATCAGACAAATGATCGGCTTGTAAAAAACAAAATACAGTTTGTTTGTGACTGACCTGAAGGTTTATAATTATGATTGCAGCATGTGCTAAACCCAGGATTTTGTTTCAGAATCTGAGACGATACCCAATCCCTTTAAAGTGCTTCATCCACCACTCCCTTTCCAACTAAGTCTGGTGGAGAATTGAGTTACAGGGGGTGCTTCTTGGTGCAACTGTGAAAGTGCAGTACCGGTATACAAGAGATTTCTAGTGTTGCACCTTTGTTGGGTGCTGACAATGGACCATTTTAAATGGTACTGATTTTAATCCTTACTGTTTTAGGGTTTGGATTATAATTGTTTAGTACTGCTAGAGGGGGCGGGGGGAGGGGGATGAAATGTTGAAAATAGTGCCAAAGCTTTGATGTAAATAGAAATCTTTCATGAATGGATGTACACAACAATGTATTCAATGATTACTACTCCGCTATGATCTCAAACAAATTGTGGCTGCTTCTCAAAGAAACTCAGACCCCAAAGAGGACAGCTTGATGATTCACGGCAGATTATCCTTGCTGCGTTTTTTCCTGGATTAATGGTCCTGCTTTTAATCAGAGAAGTATTCTCAACAGAAGCCAAATTGGCACATCTATAATTCTAAAAATGAAAAATTGATCAGAAATCAAGGATGAGAGAACAAATGGGGGATCATTTGCATTCTCAGGGGTATTGACTAATTATCCTCCCTCAAAAGGGAAGAATAAGAAACACGACAAGATATAGTAATCTTCTGTTCAGCATAGCATCTGTCATATGCATCGTGATGCGCCTCCTTGCTCAAATTATTGTGAAATAAACTGTGACGTATTTCCAACTCCAGACAAAGTTTTGATTGGAACATTTAGCGCCACTCGTCTTTTGATTCCTCCCATTGTTATTTCTATGCCTCGCCTTCAGGACACTTGTTGTTCAGACATTTCTCTGCTCTTTGTTATATCCTTTAGATCCATGTGACCCAAATTTAGCCATTCTATTCAGTATTTTTTCTCCATTTTGTAGGACACAACATGTTTTGATAGCACTGAACATGTTAAAGCCCCTCTAAAGTGTTGGGAGCCCCTAGAATTGGATGGCAAAATTTTACTTAAATTGTTTCATAATGTGAAAGAGGATGTCATTTAAGATGCATTTCTTAAAGGATTTCCAAAAGAAATGTTTTTGTAGTCTTTTAAAGGGACTTTGTATTCGTTTATCAATATTTGTCTTCGAACACTTTTTTTAGGGGGTGGGGGATCTTAGCAGAAGTGTGTCTTAAAAGACATACTTTTTCACATTATGATACAATTTAAGTGAAATTTTGCCATCAAATTGTTGGCGAATTTGGATTCCCAACACTTAAGAGGGGCTTTAAGTGTGCTTGGAACGTGCATGCTCTTTTCTTAAATTGGAGATATTAAATATGTCTTTATTTTCTTACTATGCCTCTGCTACAAAGTAGCCGGAGGCATTCATTGAATCAAAGTTTCAAGTGATAACCATAATGTTGATGATTTTTCTTAGAATTTAAGTGTAATTATCATTACAGAAGTCTTATTTTACAGCTTAGCAACATTTGAACAAAAATAATGTTGAATATTACATGTATGGCTCATTGCATTCAACTGGTTTTAAATGTGGAGAGGTTCATTTTGAGATGTAACAATAGTAAAATAGAGTCGTTTGAAGGTTAGATAAATGTGTTGATATATAATATCTTTGTTCAATCTACATCCTTTTCACTTTAATAGCTGAGTAAATATCTCCTTAGTATGAAATATACTAGTATTTCAATCTCTACTTGAATATAAGTGTTTGCCAAAGGCGCCTTCTGAGTTACACCAAGCCCCTAATATATGTTCTATTAATGTACGGTACACCGTAGTTAAGAACCCAGGGACATGTTTACTCTAAAAATGGAACATTTTTTTGCTTTAAACAGTTTCAGCGAGAAAAGTCCACCTTATCGCTGTACCTCCTTGACACTGGAGAGGTTCTATTATTTGCACCCTCTTGACATACTGAGATCTTCTTTTGACAATAGAATGACAACGTCAGGTCCTCCAAGATGACGTTGAAGTCCAATTGGACCTAGCTGTCAGCCTGAAGGATCTCTATCCTCTGATAGCCTAATTAAGTTTTAGGAGGCTGATCCTCTCTTCTTAAAGGGCTTGTTGACACCTGATGCTCAGCAAAATTCTCTTTCAATAGCTGATGAAATTCATACTAAATACTATATAGTCCATTTGCAGTGGTGTTGTTACCGTAATTGGGCAATAATGACTAATCAAAATAAAACTTCTCATTAGTTATGCTATGGTCACATTACCCAAAAGTAGCCTGCTCGGCGGCCGAGTGGCCAGTTTTTAATCAATTCTGCCGGGCGGCTGCCTGGCCACCGAGCGGCGGCCGCCCAGGCACCGCTCGGTCGCCGCTGAAGTTTTAGCGCGGAGTTAAAATTTGGGCGGCGCCTGCTCACTTTTCACTCGCTGCCCAAAATACGCTCGGTGCCTGGGCGGTCGCCGCCCGGCACCGACCTAATTGCTGGGGGATGCCTAAATTCCAGCAGCGACCGAGCAGGCTACTGATCGGTCAGTCGCTGCTCAGATTTGTGACCATAGCTTAAATTTCATCAAATGTAACATGTATTTAACATTAAAAAAAAGACTTGTTCAAATATATGCCATGGCATGGTAAACCACCGCAAAACAGCTGCTTTGTTTTTTAACGTGTGAAATGAATGGCAACTGCTTTCAGCAGAGGACTTGCTAATATTCTTTGAGCTCTGTGTTATAAGATTCTAAAAATTGAAGCTTGTTACACTGTATGCCATCATAACAAATATGCCGAGGTTTTACTTCATCATATCTGATCAAGCCTGCATGTATTGTACAAAAAATATGTAGTTGAATTGTGTGTGTGTCTGTGTGTGTATTACAGTTGAACTGGCATGTCCGAAGATATCATGATGTCCAAGTCTCTTTTGGTGGAATTTATCATAGCTACCTAAGTTTTATAAGTACCTTGAAGAGTTAGATACTTCTCTCTTCACTTTTATTTTGAAGTACAGTACGTGCACCTCTCCTTTGAAGTATTCAGTATCCACAGTTTGGTGTTGGCTCTTAGAATAATTAACCCATCATCATCGCCGTAAGTCCTCTGCAAACAGTCTCTGTCACTTTTCACACTGTTGTATCATGGGGCAGGGCTACTTTACCTGATAACCTTTAGGTCTTCAGGGTGTCATTCGGCTTTTTATTTGGTTTTTCAATTTCATTTAACAAACTAGACAATTAAGTTGCCAAATTCATAGTTTGGATTTTCTAAGAGCATACGGTGAACTGCACCAAATTACAAATGTCATATGGGCAATAAAGGCATTTAAGGTTCCCTTCAAGATTTTAGATGGCTATTGGCAAGTGGGCAACTGCTAATTTTAAGTTCTGGTCTAATGGTATTTCTTAAGCTTGTAAGAAGGGAGCATATATGCTTAATAGATGCTATGGATTGTATATGACCGGGTAATAGAGTTCAATTCCATCTTTGGGGAAAAGTTGTTTAGTTTTGGCGTCAGGAGTGATGGAATGCAAATTAAGAAAGTAAAAATGGTAGTGCAGGTAATGGAGAAAAGGAGGCTTTTCTTGATCCAAACTTAAAATTGACTTAAGGACCAATATTATATTGGAAAACATGTATTTCAAAGCTTTATCTGGCGCTTTTTTCAAATTGATTTCTACCAGGGATAAATAAAGGAAAGGAAAACATAACGAAGTGTATATAGCTGACCGAATTTAATGATTCTTTTTCATGGAGTCAATTTGGAACCTCTGGAGATTTCATTTTTTAAATATCAAGTGGTTAGGCAAATGTACATAACCTTCCTTAGAATGCCAGTTTCAAATTGCAGTATCGTTCATGCAAGTTAACTGTAATCAGTTGATGCATCAATCTATTTATTCACAGTTTTGAAACCATATTTAACAGTGAACTACCACCGAGTACTTGAAATATTCAATTTTATTTCTATTGTGATGAGTAAATTTAATAAGATAATGTGATGATTGCATCAGTGGCATCAATTGTGATTCATTTCTTTGTTTGTCTACCTTTGGAAGACCCAAAATAGAAATTGACTTTGGATAAAGGACATTGTCTGATGACATGACTCTTCTCATCAATTCGCTGCAGACGAAAGTGCAGAACAACAACTTGCGGCAAACATACAAAGTGCAACTTATTGTTTGCCAAGTGTTAATTAAACACAAAAAGTGTTCCAACACTTGAACCCCATGTCTAGTCTTTTGTTGAATATCAGAATAAAGTTCAAGTGTTTCTCTTTTTTCTTTCCACCTACTCTTTTATTTACCGTAACTCAAGCATTTGAAGGAAGAAAAGAAAAACTTTGTTTGCTTGTACATCTTTTTGTGGTTGTCTTGTTGAACAACTTTCTCAGTGGATTTTTCTTTCGTCCTTTCATGAGCACAACTAAAACCGATCAATAGGACAACTTTGAAAAACAACAAGTAATTTGTTGCTTTTAAGAGCAAAAGAAAATGAGTAATAGTAAGAATATTTGTCTAGTACATCTGTTAAAAACAAAAATGGATTTTGTTTCCTTATTGAATGCTCTCAAGAAAAAGGTTTCATGAAAAAAAAAATCCTATTGGTATTTCTTCTGGCCAAAGTATATTTGTTTGATCATTAACACCCTATGAGTTGCAAGTTTTCATTCATTAAACCTCTTATTTGAATGTAAACCGTTTGTCTGGAACTTGTAAGAGATTGTAATTCATCCCAAAAGTAGCTTATCCTTGATAGAAAAGTAATAAATGTGAAGTATTCTTCCATGGTGGTCTCTGGTCTTGGTTCTTTGCAATCGAGGGCTTGTAGGGCCCACATGTTGAGTCCAGTACCGATCCATTGAATTTTCGTCTGTCCGAAGAATAGACCACAGGCCTGCCCAATTTCCAAAGTGCCCCTTCTTACAAGATGGTCAAATGTATTATGGATTGGATGGTCTTTTCCTCTATTGTCCTTGAGTATTCATTTGCCATCAAGGGCTTCAGAAATTTCAGTAAACCCTGTTCTGACTAGATAGTATTGACTTTTGGATCAGCTTTGGACAATGCTTGAAAGAATGCACTTCAGAATTTGTTTCAGTTCCACCATCCTTTGGTTTTGTTCTTGTAATCTTGCTGTTGTATTGTGTTTCTATCCTGAGCAATAAGATAAAAAGTTAGGAAGTGAATTCTTCTCTAATAATGAATATAACAGTAACACACTAACTTCTAGATGTATGGAGAGCATCACATTTTATAGTGACCTTTTTTGATGGTTTCGTCTTGGTTTGCTTGTTGAGATAATATTTCCTTTGAAAGCAATTTCAGCTGTCCTGGCATTGGAAACTGAGTGGACTGTTTTGAATGAAAAGAAGAAATATGTTCTCTTGAATCAATTGCAGCAGTCACATGCAGTGAAGTGTGAAGCCTCATGTGAGTCCCAACCTCACGATCAATAAGAACTCCTTTGAGGATGGTCTCCCTCTTCCATTTTGCTCTATCAATGTCCATCGATTGCCTGCCGGACAAAGGCATTCCTCAGGAGGGGTTCTTGCTCCGTCTCTGCCCACTGGCCCCGCCGTGTGCACATCTGGGAGACTGTTCAGGCAGGTAGGTGATGATCAGTGTGTTCTGTGTTCTTGAGGACACATAGAAGACATTCCAAGTATTGTCTGCTGCTGTGATGATATTGATTGAATGTTGCAATCAACTCGGGAAGCCTTGCAAGTGCTCGAGGTGAATTGGAGTTGCCGTGTAACTATACAACCATCACTCGGTGCATGTTCTGAAAAGCGTTTATGTTCTTAAACTGGAACATTAATTGCTGGACAAATTGGGATTTGCAGGATACTGAGGAATCAAGAAGCGATAGTTTTCTTTGTCATCAAGAATTTCTTTTAGACTACCGGTAAAGCCTGCATTGCATTGGATGGTTGACATCATATTTGAAACAGTCTGTGGTATGGGGTCAACGAGAATGCCTCTGGTGACGACACTCTGTTCATGTTCACTTCATTTTGATGTCGGTTGCTGGAACTAGAGCAAGAACTGTGAAATTTAGGTGATTGGATCATTACCAAAGCTGCATCATTGTCATCTTTATTGTGAACTGGCACTTATCTTACAATTACGGCAAGAACTACACAATGCAGTTACGCTTAGAATTTGATAGCGATCTTCAGTAAATCATTTTTCAAAATCAGAATTGTGGTATGATAATTTCTTTTGTCCAATCCATTGACCTTAAGCTTGATTTATTACTAAGCTCAACAGTTTATTGTGACAAAAAGTCATTCTAATGTTCATTGTGCCATTTGCACAGTTTTGAGAATCGAAGGTATGCGAGGGTGAATGCCATGGCTGAAGTATTTCTTTTGTGCGGATTAGCGGTTCCTGCCTCTGAGACTCGTTGAACCAATGGTGCTCATCCCACGAATATACAATTTTTGGCCACATAAAATGGAGTAACTGTGGACAACGGATGATTGAACAAAGCTAATTATTTTTCCCACAATCGTCCTGCTAGGCATACAATATATTTATTAGTCAGAAGGTAGCTATATGTGAAACTATACATGACTATATTTGTAGTCCACTACTCGAGTTGTAGGGCATATAGAAAACAAAAGTGGTGTCCCTTGCACAGTCTGGTAAGGAGACCCCTCTTGAAGGTTTCGAGAGATCATCGATGCCGCCTTCTACATGTGGGGTAGGAATCTTAATCCACCTGTGAAGGGTGCTGCGAAGGGGGTCGAAATACCTTTTGGAAGTTTAGCATTCTTATGAGGAGTCGTCGTTGTGTGATAGACAGGCGTGAAGAAGTTCCCAAGCCCACGAATCAGTACAATCTGTGATGTACCCCTGCTGTGGAAGGGTTTCAAGATGTACTCCTAAAGAAATATGACTCTGCGATCTCGTCAGCTTGAAGAGCACAAACATTGTCTGAAATTGAGGAGTTTATTTAGCGCGATTCAAGTGATCAGCGAGACTCGGTCTGCACAGATCAAGCTTCTTGAATGTGTGTTTGCTAATGTGAAGGAGCATCACACGATTCTAATACAATCTACATTACCACTGTATCACAACCGTATCCAACACCTTTGAATGGTGTACACTTTACTTGAAAGAGGAAAATATATAGATTGGAGCATATAGACCAGTAATATTTAAGATGGAGACAAGACTGTCTTTCAGCACCTATTTGTTAGCATCGTTTCTCTTTCTGTGAGAGTATACACCTTGTATTTTGTGATTGGATGACACTATTATTCAAGTTGAAGAGTGTTTAGTATAATCAAGATGTCAACGAAAAGAACCTCATTACCTCCCAACATGAAGGGAGAGGAGCGTCCAGGCAGTCTCTCGCCCAGGTCTCTGGTAAGACGTGCAGTCTCATTCAACACTGGGGCGATGCGTTACTTAGGATCAAAATTACACAGGAGGTGAGTTTACTCAATTTTGATTGATAAGAGGAGGGGCAGGAGAAGGAATTTGGGTCCCCCCCCCCCAAAGAAAAAAGAGTTATAAGAAGATCTCATCCCGTGGTATACACCCAATAAAATATAATGAAATTTTACCTTTCCAATAGACAAGCACAGCCCGCAAACGAGCTGTTGTTTACAACACAATTTTTTTTTTTTTTTGGGGGGGGGGATTTTTTTATGTTTTGAACCAATTATTGGGATTATGTTGCACCAGCATGAGTGAACATACATTAGATGCGGCATGTGATTTTAAATCATTGTGTAGGCTATTTATCCTAGAATTGGTGTCTACTTAAATTAGACTACCAGTATGCCCCACATATTTAAAAAAAGATGAAAAACAAATTTGGTTTTTGAATCAGTAATGACTGTAATGGGCCCCAATGATGCCTTACTATTCCCAATAGTAATGTTGTTGAAATTCTTGCTCCCTTTCTGAAAAAGACTTGAATGATTAAATGGTATGTAATGTTACTACATTGGAATGTTTCTTCATGGTCAAAGCATTTTAGAAATACAACGCACTTACAGCTATTAAATAGTTGTAACCATCTTGAGATAAAGAGATAGAAAGGGAGAGAGACAGAGA
>BEXV01000530.1:107192-124411 GCA_003118195.1 Hemicentrotus pulcherrimus | reverse complement strand
CTCTCTCTCTCTCTCTCCTTTTCTCTCAGAATTCTTCTTTAAGCTTTTGTTCAAGGAACATGTCTTTCATATAGACTACTTGGTATTTTCTTTAGCAATCTTTTATTCAGATTCTTGTTTTTATTTTCTCAGAACATGCTTATGAGTCAGGTTGTTTCCAATAACAAGTTGTTAATTCTCTTCAGGGTGCTTTTATATTGATCCCAAATACATACTTGACTTATATATCATCAACAACAACAAATCATTGATGCAGAACATTGTTTACAATAAATTAGTATATGAAATTATCAAGGCATTCATAAAAACTAGTTTAAATAATGAATTAAATTGATACAGTCTTGAAGAAATATACATCCATTTTGTAATCATGCTTGATTCCTGTGAATTGGAGTAATTGGAATTGCAGGATTCCGATCACACCTGTGGCAAGGTTGGGTCCTTTTGTGATTGTACCTGCAGAAGAATAGGGGTGCGCCACTGCACCCCTGCTACCAAACTACGCAATCCGTAGAGAGTTTGTCGCTCTTAATATTCTCATTCAATGCTTGAGGACTGTATAAAGTTGTATGATTTGTTTGCCAATTTCAAAAGTGTTTACTTCTTATCGAAGGTCATCGTCATTGTTATGCTGTCATTATATTGACATAAGTTATACATAGTAATGAAACAGAACACGGATGTAGGTATAATCATTTCATTTTTTTGCTAAATTCCCCAAAGTTAATTCAAATTTGTAGCCTTTTTATCAAGGTATAGAAATATTGAAATTCATCATAAAGAGGAAAATGAAATTATTTTTTTCTTTTTTTCTTCTGAAGGTAGTGAGATTTGTTAGCACAGCTTTATAGTTATTTCTCTCCAGGTATTTGTTGCTGATAAGTGAGATTTTGGTGGCAGTAGACACAATTCCCAGGAATATTTAAAAGGGAATAAAATAGGGAAAACTTTTTCTCTCTCCAAACAAAGAGGAACATGCACCCCATTGTATTGCAAGGAAAATTTGTGGCCTAAGAGACCCTTTTGAATTCCAGGTAAAGCCCTAGTACAATGTACTTGACTACGCAATGAAAGGTTGCTTCCCTGACTCCTTTCGGGTTAGCTCCTAACAATGGCAGATTGGCGGGTTTAATATGGGAGTCATTAGTTTTCTGAACTTGAATACATTGTACAAGAGTGATCATGTACAAATGAATCATCTCCCAAGAGGTCTCGCTAGTATGGATTATGAATAGATAGCATTGAGTCGCGTCAGAATTATTTCATGTACTACCGGGAGGTAGGAAGAAATCATTGGAGGTATATTGTCCACGATGAAGGGGAATTTTAGGAGAATCGTGGAATCAACCAAAACTAAATGCACCTAGTACCACACAAATAGTTGTAATTTTGCAGTTTATCATGGAACCTTATTATCAATTTATTAAAAAATTAATGGATTGCATACTTTTTTGATGTATTTTTTTTTTTAATGTTGCTCAGAAAATGGATCTTTTAAAATGGATGAATCTGTTAAAAGTTCACATCTTCTCTTACCTATAGTCTCCTGAGTGCAAAAAGGAGCAAAGTCTATGTTAGATGCTATTATTAATGGTGCATCTTGGTACTCCCAATCAGAGATAGAATGGAAATATTCCTTGACTTTTCAAACAAAGTTGTGTCAGAAAGCTTTTCTATTGGACATTTTTCTTAATGTTGTCTGACTCTGATACTCTTTTCATACTGGTTTTGCTTAGCCCCGTACTATCCTTAACCCCAGACTATTTTTTTGTTCTTTTCACACACGCTGTTTTTAGTCCCGTACTAGCGCCTATTTAGGAATAAGAAAATTCACGCTGTTCTCACTGCGATTCGTTAGCCCCGGATATCGTGAATGTTATGATTGGACAGTGGGCTCCTTACTTCGCATCTGGCCAGCTGCGATACGCTCCAATGCGTGGTACCGGACTATTTTTCGTTTCTGTTCTCATTCATTTGCTTGGCACCGCTATTGCGGGGTTAGCAGGATTTGGCACCACAATTGCGGGGTTAGCCCTGCTATTTTGCAGGGTTAGTTAACCCCGTACTATTGGTGGGGCTAGCCCACTTTGGTACATACGAGTCTGAACAGAAAGTGGAATAGGCTTAACCCTGGAATATAGGTGGGGCTAAGGCCCCCCTTAACCCCACCTATAGCACGGGTTAAGCAAAATTTTGCCAGGGTGAAAACAGTCTGAGTGAAAAATGGATAAGGCTTGCTGGTTGAGTGATGTTTACATGTGGAGACTTCCTGGGTCATGTAAGGTCAGCTAAGGTCATAGTGCATTACTTCCAGTCTGGTTGACAGTGTATATCTCTAGCCTGAGGGATGAAAGTTCTTGATTAGGGGGGAGATTGGTAGACTGTGACACCTCATTAATCAGCTGATAAGATTAGCTGAGTAAAGGGCTCAACCAGCCCCTCCCCCCTTTCTCTTGACCCATTTTCTGGGTTTCTTTCACACTTTGGTATTAGTGCAGCTTTGTATAATGCGAGCTGTTTGGAATGGCCCACCAGATGACACTACACATTATGCTATGAATAGGGCCTCTATTTTTCTCTTTCTCCCACCCCTTCTCTTTCTCTCTCTCTCTCTCTCTCCCCTCCATTATTCCTGTCTTATTTTTCTCTTTCATTCATCACCCCCCTTTCCATCTCTTTCTCTTCTATTTATGTTAAAATTTGGACTAAATTTTAGTTCTTCTTCAACAGATCAGTCAAGCACCTGCTGAGTCCTAAAAGTAGTTTTTTGTCATCCTTTAAGGTCATCATCTTGTGGAACAAGTTGTTCAAAGTGATGTTTCCCCCTCTTTCGAGCTTCTCATTTAAGACCTGTTCATCTGTTCTCAATGATTACAGGACTAACGCAATCAAGTCAGATGTTAACATATGTGGAAACAGATTTTAGAGGAGTAATATAATTATTGTACAATGCCTAATTACACGTGACATTGTCTCTCACTATTTTATCTCTCCCTTGATACGCAAAGCGCTGAAAGACAATGGAAGTTAATTGGGTAGCGTGTAAAGAGATGAGTCATGGTAGAGTTCATGAAAGAGGAACAAAATGTTGCCAAGTGCGTGCAAAATGGCACAGTTATTTCTCCTTTTAGTTCAAATTTACAATATTAGTAAACCAAGGACAATTTCAGCCATTCTACAGAGATACATTCTTTGCCAAGATGCGCTTGTTCTTTGAGCAAGATCACAAAGAATGTTGAAAATATAATCCTAAGGCAGTTGTCTTGCCCATCACCTATCGAAGTGTTTAAACATTATGTGATTCTAAAATCATTTTTATAAATATAGGGTATCGACATTGCCCTTGAGTTGATTTCTATAAAAAGAATTTTTTCATGCAGTTATGTTTTGGAACACTCCGGCTACGCGTGCTGCTTTGAACTAGAGTAAATTGGATTTTCTCTCTAAAGGCTTTCTGATTAAAGTGGTCTCAAGTATTGTCTCCTTTGAACAAGAAATGTTTGAAGGTGACCAGTCCAGTGAGTCCACAGTGGTCACTTTTTCTTGTCTCCCTTGGGTGTGGCCTTTATAGACGGTTTAGTTGTGGATTGGAGCTACACTGAAAAGCTAAAGGGTATTTTCCTTGATCTCACACTGGGATGAAACTGTTTCTAAAGGGTCAATAACAATTTCTTGACTTCTATTTTATACATCAGGTAATCAGACTTTTTGAATTTTTAACCAAGTTTTTGTTCAAATAATGTCTCTTCCTCACGTCCTAATAACTATGTTGACAAGTACAGGCAGTGTATCATCCCAGAATGATATGCTGAGATGTGAACATGCATGTGTAAGATTGAATCTTTTCAAGTCTGGAGGAAATTCAAGGAAATGCTCAATTTCCTTTGAAAAATCATCTATTTGTAGAGGAGAGCTTTGTATGAACTTTCACAGTGAAGGTAACTGAGCTGATGAGGAGAATATTTCATGGGAATGGATCTTTGTTCGTTCAAATGTCTCCTGTTCGGAAGTAATGTCTTCCACATTTCCCCCAATGTTAGCTTTATCAGGTATCAGTAAACATTGCTTTTTATTTGTTCACAGCTCTTTTTAGATATTCTACAGGAGAAAGCATCGGAGTTAATTGAGGATGGTTACGGTATATTTGATATTTTCTAGGGCTCGTGTAGAGCTTACCAGCTAGCTACACATCACCACTCTTTGCTCCTGCATGTTTTAAATTAAGGCCATTTCTAGTATATTTTGAATTTTCAAAGGAATTCAATGGCCATTTTATTAGTTGGTAGCTCATGGAAACACTTTGAAAATCCTATTGTGTTATTCCCAAAAGCAATGGAAGAGATTCATGAAAATTAGACATCCTGTCGCTATGACTTCGTATTTGAAATTAATTTCTCAAAAATAACCTCAATTCATAACAGTGACTGTGTTGATTAAGTGATTGAATTATGAAGTCATCCTGGCTGGAAATAGAATCTGAAGTCCGAATAACTTTGAAACTAAACAAAAAATTGAAACAAGTAGAAGTGCATCATCATGAGCAGACACCTAGTTCCTGTAATGTTCTTACTCTCTGTCTCTTATATCCTGAATCATATGAAAAGATTGATTTGACGTCTTCACATATTTGTACTTCCTTCCTGCTTGCGTATAGATCAACACAAGCTCAATGAAGACAACCCAAAAATTGTCCCCTGTTCACATGGGGAAAATTGTACGTTTTGATTCATAAATCTATAGATATCATATATATGATGAGTTACTAGATTAACTTGTGTAAAACAGTGAATGATGTTATAGCAAATTAAAAGTACTCAAAGCAAAATTTTTCTTTGGGCATTCTTTTGTTTTAATAGAATGCCAGTCGATTTGCTGGATTATAATAAAATATATTATGAAATCCTTTCTAAACTACATGAAAACCTCTCTACCAAACAAGTTTCTTTTAAAGATTTTATGTTCCTTTGGCTATAGGATGCTATTCGGATCACGGTATGTTTCTCTATGTGTTTCTGTTGGTGATGTTTTCTCTTGTGTGAATGGGTCTGATATTCACAGACAGCAGTCAATGGCAGTACTAGTTTCTGAAGGTCATTCCTAATAGATCTGCCATTTCAGGAACAAGATGCTGCTTTTGAATTGTCACTGATCGTTCACAATCGTCAAACAGCTTTCCCTATGGTTGCAAAGGAATGATTATTGAAGAAAAGTTCTTCAACAATTTCAGAGAATGGTAGCATTCTATAACAAAATGTCAAAATCTTTAGAAATGCAGCAAATTAGTCTATTAATTCTTTGGATTTAAAGGTGTGCAGTTTACAAACTATCCAACCTTACAGCTTGTTTAGACCATAACTGCAAAATCTATGACGTGAATTTGATTTGAGCCATAATATTATTCTACTCTCCTTAACTTTTCAGCATGTTCTCACCTAACCATTTGATCTAGCCCAACCCTATCTCTTTCCTTGCCGATATGCAAAATTCTCTTTCATTTCTTTTCGCACCCTTCCCACTCTTTAACACACCTTGAAGTTCTCGGCTCTGGTGTTGACAAATTTCTGAACTTTATATGTAGATTAAATTAATGTAGAAATTCAGCTAGGTTGCTCGATATTTATGTAATCCATGTACTGTATCTGTGTGGTACTGATTTGAAACATCGTAAAAGAGGCAAGCTTTTTCCAACAGATATTAAAACAAGGGGATGGGGGCTCATGAAAGTAAATTATATATCAAGCTTGTTATTTATCAATCTTGTTATTTATCAATCTTGCTTTTTTTTTAAAAATCAATTATTGAAAAAAGGGAAAATTATTTGTTACATAAGGAGGACAAATACAATTGGAGAATAATTCAAATTGATGAAACCTTTCCTTTAATATTTCCATTGGTCTTTATCCCCTTTTGTTAATATTTAAAGCTAAACTTTAGTACTGGTAATGCGATTGCATTGTGAAAGAAAATGTGTGGAAAGGATCAGAAACAGTTGATCATGTAGCATGTAAGTATTGGTGTGCACTGCAAGGGTCTGGAGTCATCAAAATCATAATAAATTCGACCAAGTCTTGGTAAAGTAACAAGCACTGTACACAGAAAGCTATATATGGGACAACACACATGGTGCCTGGGTTGGTACTACCTTGATTTCCTTGTCTTTCTATGCTCATATACATTTTCTTCCAAAATTGTTTGGCACATGTTATTCATTTGTAATCTTGAACATTCAGTGTAAGTTTCGTTTGATTCTGTGAAAATTAATTTTCTTTTTTTTACCAGTTCTGGAGTTTCTCTTTAATCATTTGGTGTTGAAATATATTTAACTGAAGTATTAAAGTCATCTGAAAATGTCTTGGCTTTATACATCAATACTTTTAAAAATCATATAAAGCTAGATAAGGAGTATGAAAGCACACATATGTTTTACTTTTTATAATATAGTTTGAATTCTTAGTCATAGCCTGTTCCGTAGTTATTGAATATTTCATCGGCTCATTTTTAGGAGGGGAGGGATGAGGAAAAAAAGGGGGCAACTTTTGATTCAATATGATCCCTCGTTTTGACAGTGACGCAACACCTGATGAGCCTGACCTGTCATACTCTGATTAGCATCTTTCAATCTTTCTTGTCTACGTTCGGTAATGAACTTATTATCCCCAATCAGTGGGCCTATTAGGCACAACCGACTTGTTGCCAATTTGCCAGGTCAAATTAGACTTCGCAATGCTGGCTGGCCAACTCGAAGCCTCAGCAGGTCGGTGGAAATTTGAAAATCTGTAAAAATTTGTTAATTTCCTCTAAGGATAATTGAATTCAATATGGTTGTTTGCCCTCTATGCTGTTCTGCAGTATCATCGTTCTCTATTTGCTCTACATTCCTTTCTCCCCCCCCCCATGAACATTCCTTTCTCCCCCCCCCAATGAACATTGTAATTGTTGAGAACCATCAGGATGTCAACTCTATGTGGAGTGATAATAGTTTGCGCCCTCCTGACTCTGAATTATTGATGATATCTAAAATATATATCAAACTTTTTTTTTTTTATAAATCATAGAAAAAAGAGATTACACTAGTCAAATTCAAACTAATATATCATTACATAATTGCTTGAACAACGACCCCTCCCCCCCCAAAAAAAACAAAAAATGTAAGAAAAAGATTGTACACTTGAGACTACTACAACTGGCTGCCCTGAGATGGAGCTATAAATAAATTTGCTAATAATATCCTCCAATTTCATGCTAACTCTTTGTTATCTGGTCAGAAGAATGTGGCCTTCTACTCTCAAGCCATAACTGTCTGGAAGCATTGAAATCAACTTTGACAATAGTCTTGGAGGGATTTATAAAGAAAAAGGGAAATTCTCATTGAAAAAAATGTGGAAACAAGAAATACAGAGAAGACAATTAGTGAAGGTAAAGAGAGACAGAGTGAGAGAGAGAAAGAGATAGGTAGAGAGAGTAAGAGAGAAGGAGGGAGGGGTAGAGAGAAAAAGAGAAAGAGAGAGAGAGAGAGAGAGAGAGGGGTGGGGTGGGGTGGGGTGGGAAAGAGGACATGTTTTCATTATAGTGCTTCGATATTGTAGGAGCAAAGGTAGAGAGAAAGAGGGAGATGAGAGAGAAAGAAATAGAGAAAGAGGCAGAGAGAGAGAATTGGAAAGTATGAAAGAAAACGGATAAAAGGGAGTGAGATGGGGAAATACAGATATGTTTATATTAAACTTTTGTGCTATTGTCGTGGCTAGCGGAGGGCATTGCTTTGTGACTGCACTGCACCAAGGTTGGTATCCTGTAGGTAGCTGGGAGAGCTAGAGAGACTTAATAATTCTATGAGATATTTCCTCCAGCAAAACAAAGCTCCCGCACTTGTGTTTAGTCTAGGGCAGGCAGGCAGACGGCTATCCATTCAAACAGTCAGACAGTCGCAGAAACCCAATTCAGTTCATTTCAGACCAGCAGCATGTTTAAGGAGGAGCATCGCCATGATATAGCTTCTCGTTTTCATTTCAAGTTCATTGGAGTTTGAGTGGGGAGTTTACAAGGCCTTTCTGGCAGCATCTCATCGTGTGTATAAAATTAGGTGCCCCCCTAGGTATCGATGATGCAGATAGCTTTCATCACACGACTCTATAGTCAGAAAGAGAATTGGAAGAAAAGAGGCTGAGGTTTGCGTAACGTGATGTTTCATGTTTCTGGAGAGGATTGGATATCCACCGTAAGCTTTCATCAAAGTAGTCTGATTTCAGGGCAAATGAGCAACTATCTGAGGATCATCATTTTGCCGTCGTCTAATGTTCAGTTTATGTTTCTCCTGAGCGTCATTACTGGCACATTGACCTCCGACCCCTTGCCTTCTGGACCGTGATATCTAGGCTCCAATCGCGAATAAAAGAAAAATACCTTCTGAATAGAGTGAAATGTCAAGCACTAGGTGAATAAAAGCTGAACAGATGTCATTGGGTTTATTTCTACCAGAGTTAGAGGTCTCATGATTCAAGTTCTTTCTCTTGAACCTCGGGTTTTGAATAAAGCGTTTGCAACATCTCTCCCAGCAGCTCATACCTGGATCATTGACACCATTACTCATGTGGCTTTTCTAGGACTGTTGAATCACAAAGGGGATACTGCCCTATGATGTGGATGTTACCCTGTGCAGCAAATTGGCACAGTCATCACTGGCACAAGCTCCATTTGTTGCCACCTTTCCTCTCGTGGCTCAGGCCCTCCTATTAGCATCCTGCTGGCAAAGCTACTTGGATTATTTCCCCGTCCGCTCACTCCCTCAATGACTGGCTTGCCATGAAAAGGACAGTGAATGGTTTTAGTCAGCTGTGCAAGTCTAGCAGGTCGGCCCTTACAAGAGCCTGGACCGCAGTGGTCGTAATTCAATCGGCACGGAGTAAACACCAAGATATGTTTTTGAGCCTGTAATTTACGAGGTCTGTTTTTGGAAAGCGTGTCTCCCAACCGGACGACCCTCGACCCAGCTTGAACTTGGGGGCCCATGCAGTCAGCAAGCATGCCATTCAAAGAATTCTTTTCTTTGATTCATGCTTTCGATTTTTCCTTCAAGTCGCACAACATCTAACCTCGACCATTTCTACGTTTGTACTCCTTGGCACTAATACTAATGGGATCAGACATGGCCTCAATCGTCCTTCATATGGGTTTACCTTTCAGATTTTATTTTTCATCTTGACCAGTGATAGTATTTGCAGATTTTCTTTAATACCAACCCATGCACTTCCTGTTCAGATTAAGTTGTTCAATCACCAAAGTTCATTAATTTGGATGATTTTGACCCAGTTCTTGACGGATTTATCTGCATATTCCAGCTCAGGATACTTTACTACTCTCTGGTTTTATGACTGCAAGCCCATGATGTGTTAGATTGCTAAAGCTTTATACTCTCTCGCCAAACAGACGTCGCAATTTTGATTCTGGGATAGCACAACGGTGCGGGGATTTTGATTCTGTTGATATTCAGTTGATGGAAATGATTGTAGACATGATAGAGGAGGGAAATACTTCAAATAATAATGGCACTTGCTCAGACATGGATGGGATCCAGAAAGGCCGGGTCAAACGTATGATAGAGGATACCAATCGCAAACTTAATGATATCAGGTGAGCTTGTATCCTCCTCTTCCTCTTCCTCCTCTCCCTGTCTTCCTCCCTCTCCTCCTTTTCCTCCTCTCCTCCCTTTCGTCCTCCTTCTCCTTCTCCCTTTCCTCTTCCTTCTCCTTCTCCCTTTCCTCCTCCCTCTCCCTCTCCCTTTCCTCCTCCATCTCCTCCTCATCATCTCTAACAGGTCACCAACTTCTCATTCAAGTATTAAGTATGATTCAGTATCGCAAAGAGCACTACCTTTTTTGTTGTTCCTTATCATCCAGAACATAGTAATCATTGCAGATATATCAGTGCAGTTGACGTTATGAATAGAACTTTGCTCGTTGCAACAGGGAGGAAATGCACTGTGTATTTTTACCCTTGTATTTCATTTAAATCATTGAAAACTGGAGCATTTTATTATAAATATCATGCCGAGGAGAAAATTGGACAAGAAGCAGTATTTCAGCATCGTTTAACATTATTAAATCACTCCAGATGCAATGTGCATGGTGACCTTGGCCTTGTACAATGTTTACTTTGATCATACATGCATGTTGCAGTCAATAATATGTACCTGGTAGCCCTATTTTGGGAAACGCTGATTTTTCGTAATCACATGACCTTGGAAATGTGCTACATTCCCGCTCAGAAACCGAAACCTGTGCATTCTTGTGCAGACAGTCTTACAAAGGCTATTTGTACTCCGCTATTCAGGCCGTTTGGAATCATTTGGTGGATTTTTCGTGTTTGGCTGGAATTATGTAGGCGTGAGAAACGCACACAGAAGGTACACACAGAACAAAAGAGGAAAAATTGGAGAAAAGGCAATGCCATTAGTTTTACATTGAAGGCAGTCATTTGGAACTAATGTTAATACTCAGATGCTTATACTTCATGAGAATTTATGACTCTATATTTAACAATGGTAATATTATTGAATGACTAATATTTAAAGAAGTGTTGTTCACTTCTTTTGGACATGACCATAAGGTGGTGATTTGTGTGATCTTATTCATGGGATTAAAGGAGATTTTGGGAGGTCCTGTGAACTGAATAGAAACATGTTTCACGTTGCTGAATATATCTAGCTTTTGTAATATTTATATTGTAAACTGTGTGAATGAATGATTACCCTTATGACAGATTCTCTATAATAATGCCATTCAAGTGTAAATTTGATGAACATCAATAACAGTAATGTTGCTTTGAGCCAAGTACTATTCACATTAGCCAGATTTTTTTTTACAGTGTTACATGCTGAAAGCAAATCTTGTGAAAAATGAGGAAATTTAGGGAATGATAAAATTGTCTAAATCGTTCCATGAAGAAAACAAAACTTGTCCTTCCTCTTCAACTTTTCAATATGAACAAAATAATTCAAGATTATTTGATATTGTGAAATTTACACAGAATGTACTCCTGATAGCGAAAGGAGCTAACAAGTAATATGTGTATTTCAAGACTATTCAATTTTGTGTGACTCCCATGTACAAAATAATTTCTATATAAGAAAAAAGGTTAACAAGTAATGAAATCTACCTTTTTATGATTTTATCAAAACACATATCGAATCATTTCATCTAGGAAATCTGTAGGAAATATGAGCTCCTGAATTACCACCCCGGAAATCCAACTAGAGACAGTCGCAAACGGAAGCCGTTAAAAGTTCCTTTGCCAGGGGGAGAAAGCACAAAATTGAGAAAGTAATATTTAACATCCTCCCATATTTTGGGAGAGCTTGGATTTCGCTGTGTTATCATTTCTTCCATGAGATATGATATGATTTCATCGCTGGGCAGCTGAATGTCTGTCTTGGAAAAAGTTTATTTATAGGGTCGGGATATCGAAAACAAGATAAAGGTGATAATGTCAATGTTTATGAGAGCCCCTGTACAGTCACGCAGTCCCATATGTAGTCTTTGGTGTACATGCGAGTCAGTTTAGTAACTGCATGCGTAATGTCAGATCTTTTCCTTGCTTGTAAGAGCTATTTTAGGGTGCACTTTTTCAAAGAAAGCGAGCTATATCTTGCTTAAAGTTTCCCATTTATCATGTCTGCTTGATGCAAAATGGCTCATTTTTTTAATAAAACAAATGATCTGAATTGTGAGTTTCTGAGTTTTGTGTGTAGACTAGTTACCATGTAGCGCTAAGGAATGTGTTGTTATTTTTGTCCCAAGATGCCCCATCGCAGTTGCACGATATTGCCACTTTATTGAATCATGTCTCCATATCAGACCCTCGATTCTGAATATACCACGCCGTAAATACAATCACGGATGACAGCTCTGCATCATACCTTCAAAGTTAAGCTCTGATGTCATGTTATTTTGAATTAAATTAAACAACTGTTATCATTTCCTCAACATTTATATAAATTATTTATGAAAGCAGAGTATACTGGTACACATTCAGGGAATAATTTTCCTCAAATATTTTGATTAGCAATTTTAATCTGATGGATAAATATTTCAAATGAAATTCTGTACATTTCTATGGAAGAAAACTGCTACACAAAAGATATTTTGTATAGCAGTCATGCAAAATTGCATAGCAAATTGCGATGCGATACCAGGAAAATTATTTCCCGACCTTACTCTCATCTGCATACATAGGCAAAGCTTATATAATGCATCAAAAATACATGAAAGGGTAAACAAAACATAGCGTTGCTGTGTGCCAGTTGGAATTTGATTTATGCAAAGTAATATTTCTGTACAACTATGAGTATGAATATATTACTTGTGTGAGAGAACTGTTTCCTTATAATACTTTGATTTGTAAAGATCTAAGTGAGGCCATATCATTTGAATGTTCATGGAGCTATGAATTTGTTGTGTGTTTTTGTTAAGCCTTAACAATTTTGTGAGAGTTTTTTTTTATTTTTTTTTACCTTATCTATGTTACTTTTGTATTTTTGCTTTTTCTTCTAATTTAATTCAACGAGTTATAGTCTTCTCTTAATCAGAACACTGTGCGCTTAGAAACATCAGTATTAAGCACCTAATAAATGTTATGTATTATTATTATTATTGACACCATTTGCAGAGATCTTTTTGTGCTTTCTGAAGCAAATTTGCCCCTCCTTACTTTATTTACTTGAGAAAAGTTTATTCTTTCCCCCCATGTTTCACGTTTCCTACTTTTTCCAAATGACAAGCATCTGTTAATTTTGCTATATCTGCACTGATAAGAAAGTGAGCTCACAGTCAGCAAAGTTCTGTCCTCTCCTGTGTTTTTAAGATAGTTTCGAAAGCTGTAGGAAATACAATATCTTCTGCCCACACCCAAATCTCCTGACATCGTCGAAAACGGACGTCACACATGTCAAAGGTCATGACCTGCTTTGACCTGTTATGGTAAATGATGGCTTTTGAGGAAAAACAATGCACGAAGACAGAATCAATCATACTCATATTGCAGTAGATTTTGATTTGTTTTATATCACTTTTACTGTCATTCCAAGGAGTAATGATTGAAAGTTTTTTTTCCAGAGNTCAGAATACA
Source organism: Hemicentrotus pulcherrimus (assembly GCA_003118195.1). Taxonomy (NCBI): domain Eukaryota; kingdom Metazoa; phylum Echinodermata; class Echinoidea; order Camarodonta; family Strongylocentrotidae; genus Hemicentrotus; species Hemicentrotus pulcherrimus. Next base: position 111,292 of record BEXV01000530.1, on the reverse strand, counting down.
AACATTTTCAAATTTATTTATGAAAAAAAAAAGTTATTGAAATGAACAAAGGACGAGATATGAAGAAGTTGGGGCTTTTAAAGCAGTATATGCATGTGACAAAAGGAATGTTAGCATTCATTGCTGCCTGACATGAATCCGGCAGCCATCTTTGTCAAGTCAAAGTAGCAAGAAATAAAAGTCATTGCCATGAGCAGGTTAAATTGGGCACCAATCCTATTAATTCCCTCCGGCTTGGGCTTTATTAGATAGGAAGTGCAGTCATGTAATATCAAATCTCATAACACATGCAGGCAGGCTAGGCGTTGGTAGGAAAGCCCCATCGCTGCCACCCCAGTCAGATTAGCAGGATTTATTGTTTACCAATGTCAAAATGGTATACCTGTACTTTAAGTTATTTTTATTTTTTGAGTCTGAACATATCATACTCGTATAACAAGCTGTCAATCCTGTCATATAATGAAACGTTGTATTCTGGTATTCAAGGTTTTAATTAAAACGTGAGAAATAATCAGTGTGTACTTCTCATGTGGACATCATATCAAGCAAATAGTGTGAAAACTCTTAAAAACTAGTTTGTTCATCAATGCTTCTGTCTGTACTACCTTTTTTCATGTGTTTATATGCCCCTTTTACTATAGAGATATTTTTCTGTGTACGAGTTTTGTGTGTGAATTTCCCTGGTGCGAACAGGCTCCTTGTGTCGATGGAATCCCCTGGATGAATAATCAGATTATGGTGTCGGAGCTTGTGCTCTATGTCGCCCTCGACAGGCCCTATGATTGCAGCTAGGGGTTGCTGCCGAGAAATGAAAATATGAGAGATTCATTTCTGGGAGATACTAGATACTAGAGCTCTTTGCCATGCACAGCTATTAGATTCTTGTGCTTGTCACTCATCATTTGAAACACGTGTATATAAGCAGCATGGATGAGCTCACCAAACTGGGAGCTGTATAATCATATGATTTTGTTGATTGACAGAACGAGCAGCTTTTCATATTTAATTCCCTATTAATAGGATAAATTTGGGAGCTACTTTAACTTGTTAATCTGAATTGGGGGGAAAAGGTCCCCCTCTCTCTCTCTCTTCCATTCTTTCTCTCCTTTTTTCCCCCCTTCATATCTCTCTCTCTCTCTCTTTCTCTCTTCTCTTCCTCTTTCTGTCCCCCCCCCCCTCCCCCTCCCTGTGTCTCTCAATAGCTTCAAAATATATATTAGAAAGAACGTTACACTTGGAAACATTGATGAGCAAGGTTAATAGAGCTGCCGTGGAATTTATGGCAGACTATTTGAAAATATGTGGGATGGTCTCTGTACGGAGAGTTTGTAAAGCTTTGTATGTATTTTGTGTAGAACCATTTCGTTCATGAAAGTTGGGAAAGATATGAACTCAGAGAGATTTTATTGCAACAAATTAGAAGTAACGAGTATAATTGCATTGGCACAACAATTTAAGTAGTCTCAATGACTCCAAGTCCAGTGACTCCAATTTGCCAAAGCCATTCCTACTATTCAGCTTCTGAAGGAACAGTTGCAATAAACTTTTCCTTTTTTCTTTCTCCCCTCTATTTTCCGTTTCGTCTGATGTAAACAACATTCCTGAGCGCAGTTATCTTAACAACAAACAAAAACAACCTAATGTCTAGGAAGCGTCTTGAAAGCGGGGAATATAAACTCAGCAAACATAGAATTCAGCAAACATAGAATTCAGATAACAATAATTGGTATTTCTCTATGAGAAGGCAGTAATTGGCTCCACTTCAAACTTTTTTTCAAACTGTTGACATCGATGGTGGACAAATATGTGTTATAATGAGGCCTAGAAATATTCATGATTTGAAAAGTTTGAGATATCTAACTAGAGACATTTGAAAAGAAAATTTTAAAAAGCAGATATATATATATAGTGTCATCTGCTGGGAGCAGAAAGGGCATCAACCCGATAAGGTCAATGCCCTTCTGTCTCTCACACTCAGTAGACTGCACTACAGGTATTGTGATCTACATTTTGTTGAATGAAAATGTGTGAGATGTTTTGGCAAAATTTCTTAAATCACTCCAAGTTACTATGAAAGGCTTCTTTTATACCTAACTTGTTTTGAAAGTGTGAACGAATAGACCCCTCTTGTATTATTTTTCTGAAAAAAAGTGAAAAAAGTAGAGCATGTTTTTTCCAGCAGAATGTGCTTCAAGTCTTGTTCCTAAGCTGAACTTCTTAGAAATTACAAGGATAATTATGACACTTCTCTTCTCTATCAAGTGGGCCCAACTTTATCCTTAAAGCCCCCAATACAAATAGACTTAAAGGCTAATGGCCCAAGCCTGCCAATCTTCATTTACTGTTAGAGCTCTTCATTCTGTAGTCCATCAATTGTTCCTTTAGTGTGACCTCACAAGGGGGTAACGGTTCCTTTCTCCTCTTATCATCGAGAACAATCCACGTTTTCTTCTGATATTGTGCATAATCAATTCCCTGACTATGGGGGTCTTCGTAGAATCATGAAAAGTTGGTTCATTCATGAGGAGTCTCCTTCAACCGTCTCCCTCTCAACACCAACACCACACCCCTCCCCTTCCTCAAAGACCCTTCTTGTTGCGTTGCATGTGTGCATACGACCCATCACTGGCTCTTTGTTATGCTGATCATCCTGGCATGCTCGCTACAGGATCATCCAGTGTTCTTCATTCATAATTTCATTCCGCTCCCGCACCCCCCTTTGTTCCCCCCATCAACATACCATGCTGGATTGAAGATTAATCATTAAAATGGACCAAGCAGAACGAACAAGGTTTTCTTCCAACATTTCACGGAGTACGTGGTCCTCCAGGTTGATGACCTGTTGAATTTTCTCGCACAGTATGAATTTCATAGAGACACATTATTGATTTTTTATTCCTTTTTTTTTCTGGTGTCATTGGAGCTTTTGTCCATTTCCCAGGATCTTGCTACCAATCTGTTATGAGTCCTTCTCCCATGGACGATATGTGGTGGGTTTTTGGTTAGGAATGATGATATTCACAGAGACAATGAATGGCAGCCAAAAATTGCGGTAGAATATTAAATCCTTAATTTACCTGTTCAGAGCAAGAAAGGAAGGTAAAGCAGTGATAAATTTTTTGACACCTCAGACTGTTCCCAAGGGTAATGCTCAATTTATCAAGATAAACTATTATGCCATCAGGTAATACTGTCATCACTTCCATAACATGTTGAAATTTTGTTACAATGCATCAGGAAAAAAAGAAGAAAAACAAGAATTTAGATCCCTGAAAGAGGTTGATTTTGTAAGATTTTTTTATTTATTCTGCACATCTTGGACTCTATCCGTTCTCCAAGGTGTCCTGATCCAGGACTAAGGCTGTGGTCTCAGTTCTAAGAAGGTCCAGGGTCTGAACCCAAGTCAGTGCCCTCATATCTCCTTTGGGACATGTAATTAATCCTCAATTACTCAATACGTCCTCTAGATAGATTGGACTCTTTGTACGTCCTTTGGTTGCTCATCAAGAAACATATTTCCCTGAGGAAATTAGAAAATAAACTTAGTGTTTGTTTCCTTTTTTTAATTTCCCTTAGATTAGGGCTCCTTTAGCATTTTCAACATTATTTTCTTCCTCAGAAAAAAGGGAGGGGGGTGGGAGGCTAGGTTAGTGTGCTCTTGGAGAAACCACCCCTTACATTTCGAAATGATATCTACATGAAGGCATACTTCATATCTTTATGAGAACAAGTTTTTAAAAAGTACAAAAGCATACCCAAAAAGCAAAAAACAAACAAACAAAAACAATTTTTTGAAGAAAAAAACAGAAACAAGAATAAATCAAAAGATACCACCAAAAAAAAATCCACTCTACATATTTGTCAACACTTGTAGACATTGTATAAAAGAGGTGGTTAACCCTTACAAATCTGTCAGTGGTTTCATGGAACCCATGATCTCTTAATCAGTTTGTAATTTCCTGAAAGGGAGAGAAAGGAAAAAAAGACCTGTGATTTGTCAGTCTGTTGACTGACTGAGCAATACCAAGTCTAAACAGATCACTCACCTGATGGCTACTGTACTCGACCAGTGTGTGTGTGTGTGTGGGGGGGGGGGGGGG